>JASKMD010000176.1:0-25000 GCA_030144725.1 Haematococcus lacustris | reverse complement strand
CCTGCTGCTACTACTGATGCCCTAACCAGGATGGAAGGGCTGGCCAGCCGCAGCAGGCCGGGATCTGTGCGGTGCTGGTGGTAGGCAGCTGTGGGTGGTGGACACTGTACATCACACTGTACACACACAGTGTATCGCTGTGTGTCACACTGTCATGCTGGGCTCCTGGTGCTGTTTACTGGCTAGCCTCAGCAGGGCTGTCGCGAGTAGCCAACCTGACACAGCGCCAGGTCATAGACCTGACACAGACGTGACACTGACACCAGGCTTATAACAGCCCCCTTGTCCCTCACTAGGGCCTCCATTTTAGCCGGAACTAGCAGCCACTAGCAGCCACTAACTAGCTCCGGCTAAAATAGTGTTATTGGGTACCTGATGTTGACGCGTGGCCCAGCCATCTCGACGATCCTGCCGTTGCTTGCCCTGGGCGGAACGAGACACTGCGATGGAACCAACAGGAGCGACGGGTTATCTCACAGCGCGTAACTCACGTCTAGGGCTCACGTCACGGCTGGGGACACGCACCTTTATGTTTCTTGTCGCTACCCTTCCGCTTCTTCTTAGCCATCACGCGATGCGCAGTGCGACGGGCGGTGGCGTCTTCGAGCAACTTGGGTTTCCCGTGAAAAATACACGGTTGTGTGAAAATACACAAGTGCAAGGAAAAGGGAACAGGGCCAAGCCAATCCAGTCAACCCCAGCTGTCAGCCACCTAGCCAGGCCAGGCTAAGAATGAGTCTAAGAATGAGGCTTATAACAGCCCATAGTGTTGTCTGACCCGCCTGGCTGCCTGGCGACTAGTGGCAGTCCAGCAGTGGCAGTGGCAGCAGCATCGGCTGTAGCAGCTGCTGTGTTGATCATGCTTGGACCCTGACGCCATTTAATTGTGCTGAGCAGCCTGGCTCAACAACAAGTGTCACTGACCTGAGCCAGCCTCTGCCGCCCCAGGTGCCACCGCGTGTACCTCACCCTGGTGCTGCGCGGCCTCCTCAAGCCACAGGCCGTGCAAGCTCAGGTCGCGGGCAGCCAGAGTCAGAGCAGCCAGGGGACACAGCAGCCAGCCCAGCACCAAGAGACTGACAGGCCAGGCAGCAGCCTGGGCAGCAGCCTGGGCATCAGGCAGCAGGGCCACGTCAGCATAACCCAGCTGGCGGATGACCCCACCAGGGCGCGGCGAGGCGGCTGGGTATTTGACGCCAGTGAACCAGACCCAGTCTGGGGGGCGCAAGACCTGTGGTGAGCTGCTGCTGGCAGGGGGGCTGCCCAAGGCCCTGCCTCGTGAACAACTGTAACCCTGCTACTTTGCTGCCACCCGCTGATATGATATTACTGCCTTGCAACGGGCGGCTGCGGGTTGGGTGGTGTCTTGCAAAGCCCCAAGGCCGCGTCTTACAGTTGCGCACACCCTGCTGCACTCTTGCTGCTTCTTAGCCTGTCATGGCCTGTCATGGCTCAACTTGCCGCCGCTGCTGCTGCTATCCCTGCTGCCCCTGCTGTCACTTTGATTGCTGCTTTGGTTACTGCTGCCCCTTTTGGCGGTTTGGACGTGTTCAATCAGGGAGGTGTATGACTCAGCCTCCCCAGGCTTCAAGGGCCGCTGCACCGCCCCGCTGCTGGTGGACAAGGTCACGCGCCGCATCGTGTCAAACGAGAGCGCTGACATCATGCGCATGCTCAACACCCTGCACCTGCCCGGCTGCACCTCAGTGGACTTGGTGCCCGAGCAGCTGCGGTCAGAGATCGACGCTCTCAATGAGCAAGTGAGTGCGAGTGCGGGTGGACAGGTGGGGTGTGTGACCTAGTCAGTAGCAAGGTCTCAGACTGAGGTTGCGGGTCGATGGCTGTGGCAGCTGGGCAGCTTGCGAAGGGCAGCTGGAGATAGCTCGGTCAAGCTGACCTGCAAGCTGTCTGCCAGGATGTGGCCTGTAGTGCCTGTAGTGCATCCCATTGTTTCGGTCACACTCATGCGCCGGCGCTGCAGACATTCGAAGACACTTCCCCTGCTGCTGTTGCCCCACCTCCCATGAGAGCCACCGGGGTGCCTGCACACATGGAAGCAGCTTGGTGCAACAGGCATCGCCATGGTCGTGATGCAGTTGTCATGGCATTGCTGCTGGCCTAGACAAGCTCCGGTATCACCCTGCAGATGTATGAGTCCATCAACAATGGGGTGTACCGCTCAGGCTTTTCCACCTCCCAGGCTGCATATGATGCCGTGCAGCAGGAGCTGTTCCAGGTACCCACCCCACCCCACCCCACCCCACCCCACCCCACCCCACCCCACCCCACCCCACCCCACCCCACCCCACCCCACCCCACCCCACCCCACCCCACCCCACCCCACCCCACCCCACCCCACCCCACCCCACCCCACCCCACCCCACCCCACCCCACCCCACCCCACCCCACCCCACCCCACCCCACCCCACCCCACCCCACCCCACCCCACCCCACCCCACCCCACCCCACCCCACCCCACCCCACCCCACCCCACCCCACCCCACCCCACCCCACCCCACCCCCACCCCACCCCACCCCACCCCACCCCACCCCACCCCACCAGCCACTGCCACATAGATTATAACCCCCACGTCCCCAGCTTCACCATGGCAGTGTCCTGCCGCCATGTGTGCTCCCCCCTTCCCCATCACCTTGACCTGCCTGCTGCTGCACATGTGCTGCACAGGCCCTGGACGCCGTGGAGTTGCGCCTGTCCCGCTCACGGTGCGTGGTGGACTCGCTGCCATGTGCCTTGTGACAGACTCCCAGCACTCAGTCAAGGCAACAACCAGGCCAGCTCAGTAGTGCTGCACCCACAGAGCATGTATGCTGGCGAACAGGCTACCTAGGGAGCTGAACAGCCTGTGCCTCCGTCATTGCACCACTGGGTCTAAGGCTGTGAGTGGCCTAGTCACGTGCCTGCCGCCTGTCCTCCTCCCGCTGTTGTGTGTGCTCAGTCAACTCGCGTGACCTCAGTCAATCCCACGCCTCCTGCTGCTGGTGCTGCTGCTGCTGCTGCTGCTGCTGCTGCTGCTCCTGCTGCTGCTGTGGCGGCTGCTCCTGCTGGTGCTGCCTGCTTCTGCCTGGCTCTCCTTTTGCTCCCACCAGGTTCCTGCTAGGCGACCTGCTGACAGAGGCTGACCTGCGCCTCTTCCCTACCATCGTCCGCTTCGACGCCGTGTATGCAATCATCTTCCGCTGCTGCAAGTGAGCCTCAGCGCCTAGGAGTGACCAGGGTCAACGCAGGCCTGTCTAGAGCAGGCCTGTGGCGCCTGCTGCTCCTAACCTGCCCCAGGTCCCTGGTTCTATTCTCTGCCCCGGCACAAAAAAGCCAGAGTGGCTGCACCAGCATCAGCGTCATTGCCCAATGCAAGCATGGGGTGTTACCTGGCCTGCAGGCGCCGCATCTCAGACTACCCGCACCTGCAGTCCTGGATGCGTGACATGTGGCAGCTGGAGGTGCCTGGCTCCCTGGACCAGGTGCGCCCCGGTGCTGCCTCATCACCCTCTGTGGCAGCTGTGACTGTGGCAGCTGTGACAGTTGTGGCACAGCTGTGACTGTGGCAGCTTTGACTGTGGCAGACTGTGGCAGCTGGCTTGGGAGCAGGCGCCCAGTCTTTGTGCCTGGTTGCCTCTTCCCCCAAGGCTCAAAGTCAAGGGCTGTGGTAGCAGAGATTGACTTGCTGTCTCCTGGCCAGGTGCGTTGGAGCAACCGTGGCATCTCTGTGGAGGGTCCCCACATTCCTTACCAAAGACCTAAGTGTGTAGCAGATGGTGGCCTAGACGCATGGAGGCATGCATTCTGAGCAGTGTGACTAGCAATGTGGCCTGTGCCTTGTCACACTTCCATTGTGTGATGTGTGATTTAAACTGTGCAGGTGCGTGACACGGTAGACATCGATGCGGCCAGGAGGTCCTACTTTGGCAACCTGTTCCCGCTAAATGCATCTGGCATCATCCCCTCAGGGCCCACTGCGGCTGACCTGCAGCTGGACCAGGCGCACCGCAGAGGTCAGGGAGGGAAGGTGGCAGAAGCACTAGCCCATGTGCGGGACACGAGTGCTCCTGTCCTCAGCCGGGCTGGGTAAAGTTGTCCACTGCAGCTGTGTTACTGGCCAGAGCAGGGAGCTCTGCCAGCCAAGGGCAAGGAGTACCCTGGCCTGGGCTACAAGCGGCTGCGAGACAAGCCAGCCAAGGCCCAGCAGCAGCAGCCTGTTGTGGCACAGTAATGTGTGCCCCCCATTTGAGCTGTCATCAGCTTGCAATCAGCGCATGTGTTGTCATGCCAACTCTACACAATAGCCCTCAGGGGTCAGGCAATTGTGTAGGTGGTAGGCACACATGCACTGTGTCCATGTGCACTGGGTATACCATTCGAGTAGGTCCCGCTAGTGTACCCTAGACATTTAAGGACGGCATCTTCGGCCTGGAGGTCGTGATGGAAGTTGAGGGCTTCACTGGAGCAGGTCCACTCCACTACTGATCCGGCTCGAATGGAGGCCCTAGTGTCGGGGGACCCCAACTAACAGAAAACCTACCCCTGGTAGTAGGACGGCTGTAACTCTGCACTCCCTGCGCCAAATATTATGCTAGACAATTCACAATGTAGCCAACCCAGCCAGCTACCTTTCACCCACTTTATGGAATTATCCAGTCAGTAGGCCGTGCACAACAAAGCATCAAAGTTAGTGATTCAAATTTGAGCCGTTGCGGAGCATGCAGTCATCGCTGCGACCGCCCGCGTCGCTTAGGCTGCTCAACATGAGCATGCGCGTCGGCGGCAGCAGTCGGATCGGAGAACGGTTGCGGCAATGTGGCAATGAGCCCACCTCCCACCCATACCTAGAGGGCAATGCCACAGCTCGACCAGTTGGACTTACAGCATGCTACTTACTAGGTTAAGCTTATTTACGACATTGCTACAAACGCTCATACTCAGCTAAGCCAAAAGCTCACTTTGGTCGGTGACCCCCAACTCCCTTAGCCGATCTCAGGGCCAGGGCCATGCAGTCAATCACACAACTCCACACCATGACCGAATTTGGACTGGGCTCCTCTAAGAGTTACGCTCCCCTACATGCCATCCACCTGCGTGCAAAGTTTCATAGCTCAACTGCCACCCCACAGCCCCGTGGCCCTGATTCTGCTTGGAGAACATGATGTAACTTCAAAGCTGTCAAACAGATGGAGGCCTGAGCTGTTTAACGTGCGATTTGTTTCAAGAGATGCGCCAATGGGTCAAGAACAAGCATTTTGTGGCCATTTCCGTGTGGGTGCAGCGGGTGCAACACAGTGAAGGACACAGTGGAGGAGGGGGGGGTGTAACCCGGTGATACCTCAGTGTGCGCCGACCCAAATGGTGTATTCGGCGGAAGTGAGCACATCTATTATGTTTCAATCACCCCGTCTAGGCGCCCTGTACGCCCGGCAGGCATCGCGTTGGGTGTTGGCCGGACATTCCATTTGTGCACAACCAGCTCACTACGCTAGGTAGATGGGGCCACAGCGATGCGGCTCACCGTGCCAAGGATACCCGTCTCGCCGCTGTGGTTTGTTCGCGGGCACATGTGGCAGTACGCGAGCAAAGACTCCAATGGCTAGCGCTGATGGTCAGATTACGCGGACTAAACCG
Source organism: Haematococcus lacustris (assembly GCA_030144725.1). Classification (NCBI taxonomy): domain Eukaryota; kingdom Viridiplantae; phylum Chlorophyta; class Chlorophyceae; order Chlamydomonadales; family Haematococcaceae; genus Haematococcus; species Haematococcus lacustris. Next base: position 19,368 of record JASKMD010000176.1, on the reverse strand, counting down.
TGGCTGCCAATGTGATGAACGGTATCGAAAACGGTGCAGAATTGAGAGAGTAATTGCATGCATATTACCAACCCCATGTTGGGGCGGCCTGACCTAGTGAGGGACAAGGGGGCTGGTTAAAGTTGTGCAAGCAGTTAAGGTTGTGCAAGGAAGGGGGAGAGGGTGGGTTAACGAGGGGGGGCGTTGTGCAGTGCATGTGAAAACAATGTGTATACAAAGCCCTGCATGCTGCAGACGTTGTTGGTAGCGTTCAGTAGGGGAATATACAAGGGTGATGGTTGGTTTAGTCTTCATTGATCATTTTATGAGGCCAACCCATCTGACATCCGTAGCAATCACGGACTTTGGTGTTCAGGACACTATAACAGCTGTTAAGCCTCACGAATAACGATTGTGGTTAGTTTGTGGTGGGGACGCCAGGTACCATGGTGAATTGTACGGTAATGTACCTACTGCGTCCTAGGGTTTCGTACCTCTGCGCCCCTTGCGCTAGCAAAACAGGCGACAGATCAGCAAGCAAGCAAAGGTGATGACGGAGAAGGTTGGTGCAATCGCAGACTGCACCAGGGCGCCTTTTGCTGCTTTCAGCCTTCGCACTTCTTACACCTCGCAGGTTGGCACTCAGCTGCCAGATGTGGTGTTGTACGAGGGCGATGCGCAGACCAAAGTGAATCTGCGTGAACTTTTTGCCGGGAAGAAGGTAGATCTAAAAGGCATAGATGTAACACGAGCAAGCCGTAAACGGAGTGATCGTGACCGCGATTGCAAATGCAGGGCGTCCTATTTGCGGTGCCTGGCGCGTTCACGCCTGGATGTTCCAAGGTGACCAAGGCAGCCGGCCTACACATGCCTGAGCCCCCTATGGATGTGATGCCAGGATCAGTCGCAAGCAACATGTGCTGCTGCTCGTGCAGACACACCTCCCTGGCTATGTGTCCGCATATGAACAGTTCAAGGAGGCAGGCGCAGACATCATTGTTTGCGTGGCCACCAATGATCCTTTTGTGATGCGAGCCTGGGGCGCTGCACACAACGTCGACTCCAAGGTGCATGGTGCAGCAAAGCAAAAACAGTTATAGGCTCATGCGTTGAAGTGGGCCACCGCCAGCGGTTACACCGTGTATGTACCTTCGGGCACTGAAACACTGCCTTGGGGAGCCGGCTGAGAGGGGACAGCGGCATTAGCTACAGCAGCCAGCAGTCGCACAGCCAACCCGCATACCCCCTCCCCCTCCCTTGCCCATCAACAACTTGAGCATGGGGCTGGGGTTGGGGCTGGGGCTGGGGCTGGGGCTGGGGCTGGGGCTGGGGCTGGGGCTGGGGCTGGGGCTGGGGGGGCTGCTGCCTCATAGGGGGGCTGCTGCGAGTGGTCTGAGGGCTGGTAGAGGCTGCCTCCAATCCTAGGGGGAGGGTTGGGGGGAGGGTCTGGGGGCATTAGATTTGTACCTTCACAGCAGGGAGTTGCCCTGGGCTTGGTGACGCTCGGGCATAAGCAACCTGCAGTATACGTGTGACTCCCGTGCATTGCTGCTGCAGGTGCGCATGCTCAGCGACATGGACTGTGCATTGACTGACGCACTCGGCGTGGCCATGCAAGCTCTGGGTTGCAAAAGGTCCCGCAGGTAGGGTGCGCGTACCACGGTGTGATCATGATGGTTCTACACCGTCACAAGTGTGTTGGCATGGGGGCCATCCAGCCTTTCTGCCAGCCCTTGATGATGATAGTTTGTATCAGACAGCTTGGGTATGGCTGCTCGGTCTCTGTGCTTGACAGCTGTGGCAAGTGGCTGGCTGAAGCTGTGGTGTGGTTTGCTGCACCAGTCTATGTGAGACAGACTACATCATTGTGGGCAGGCTATGTCATGCTCAGTGAATCGCAGCAACAAAGTGCCTTCTGTGCCCGCTACAAGCCGCGTCACCGCACACATAGGATATGTTATGGAATGAGTGCTCAGCGTTTTCAGTGCTCAATGCCTTTCTTGTCCTGTGCTTATCGGGCTGTGGTTGTAGAAAAACTGGCTGTGGTTGTGGTTCACTGGCTGTGGCGTAGGTTCTCTGCGGTCATCCAGGACAACCAGATCAAGGCATGGAACCTGGAGGAGGGTGGCGGCATGGCATGCAGCCTCAGCAACCCCACGTTGGAGCAACTGAAGGCGTTGTAGGCAGGCTGCCATCGTTGCCCTCCTTTCACACAGCTGCCATCATGTGCATGCCTGATGCCATCAGCAGTGGGCCTTGCTAGGCCTGCACGTCTCTGTGAGGGCCCCTGTTGTTGTTGACGTTTAATGTTGACGGTTTGACATCGTAGAGTGTGGTCGTGGGCAGCGACTGGAACAGTCGAGCTCAACACCAAGGCTCTGACTTTGGAGTTGTTCAAGCTGAAGGGAAGACAAACTAGCCCCACCGCACCCTACCCCCACCCCACTCCACTCCACCCCTCAAGGTAGGTAGCAAAAGCTGGCTGGTCAGCCAGTGGTCGTGCCCTGTGCTGCTATTGTGTCATTGCGGTAATGTGCCATGAGCAAGCCACGTTCAGAGAAGCCAGGTCTAGAACAGCAGGGATGAACGCTGTTGCGAACAGTGTTAGGCAGGACTTTCAGCCCACCTCAGTCGACAAATCCGCTCGCTTGCGACATGCCAACAAACCAATTGCGCAAACGTAAGGCGACAGCTACCTTTGATGACGTGCCAAGCGCTTTGAGCCTAAACGGTCAGGCCCGAACGACCTGAGCCATCCCAGCCTTCCCATACTTCACAAGCTAGCTAGCTCGCGTGACACACACAAACAGAGGCCCAAAAGCTTGAAAAAGAGCCCGCCCCCAAAAAACAGCAACCTTGCGGGCCTCCTCCTGCCTCACCGTCCCCATGTTCTTATGCCAATGGCTATTAGGGCACGACCGGACGTGTTAAAGTTAATGTTAAACCGTTTTGTTAAAGATGCACGCTTGGTCTTGATACGAGTGGTTTTTTGCTGTCGTTCTGGTCACGACACGGCAATGCACCCAGCGACACTATGCAGGCAGAAGTGGCCAGTGAGACGCAGTCCCAGGGTAGCAAAACGGGTGGCTAATGGCTATGCCCCCTCAAGCCCCCCCAGGAACACTGATGGGAGGCTCATAGGGTGCAGCTCGCACATACACCACCACATTGCTGCCTTCCATGTCGCTGCACATGCGCTCACAGCATTCAGAGTTGGAGTCCAGGAACTCCTGGGACAAAGTGAACCCGATGATGAGGGTCCGGGCACCCGGCATGCTCCTCAGCTGCTGCATCACCCCCTCCATGGCATGCACGTCAAAGGAAACCCAGTTGAACATGACACGCTCCAGGTCTGGCATGCCTTCCAGCAGCCCCAGGAACAGCTGCAGGTCGGCTGCCACCTCGCCGCGGAAGAAGTGCAAGTTGGTGACCCCTGGAGAGATTGGGGCCAGGGCCTTGGCGGTTTCTGCTGTGATGCGGGGGATGTTGCGCAGCACCATGCCCTCCCGGGACACCTCCCTCAACTGGAACAGCCGCTGGGCCACAGTCAGCAGCTCCTCCGCTCCAGGGGGAGTGTTGGCTGCCACCACCGCTGCAGCCTGCTCCAAGGCCTGCTGCTCCTCGGCTGGTGTGAGGGGGAGCAGGGCAGTGCCCGCCATGTTCACTGACAAATCGTCTAGGTTCACATACACCTTGCAGCGCTGCCTGAGGTTGTGGGCACACTGGGGCACACCCCGCGCCAGGGTCATGCCCCCCAGGACCAGGGAGGAGGTGAGGGAGTGCAGGGGCAGGCAGGCCGCCGCCATGGTGTCAAACCCCACCCACTTCACCAGCAGCTTCAGCTTCCGCCAACTGCAGGTGGCTTGTGCCCGAGACTCTGACACCCACTTGACCCCCTCAAGCACCAAACAGGTCAGCTGAGTAGCTGCCAGCAGGGTGTCAAGCTCAGCCACCCCCTCGACGACCAGGTTGGGTACGGACAGGCTCTTCAGGCTGGTTAGGGCCTGCATCAGCTGTGGGAAGCCATCCAAGGAGCACGCCACATTGGCTTGGTAGTCTAGCGTGAGTGAGCGCAGCCTGGTCAGGCCACTCAGGGTGTCACACACAAGGTTGAGTGATGGTAGGTCCTCAAACCACGTCTCGTAAAAATTCAACTCTGTCAGGTGCTCAGCCAGAGGCTGCAGGCTGGGCAGCGGCTCCACATTCGTAAGCTCCAGGCTTTGCAGCCTGCAGCCCTGGAACAGGGTGTCCAGGGTCACGGCAGCAGGGTGTTCCTCGGCTGACTCTTCAAGCAGCACGTTACGCAGCGTGAGATGCTGCAACTGCTGGCATAGGTCAGGGTGGCTGAGCAGCCCAGCGGCGCCACCCAGAATGTAGGTTGAGATCACACGGTGCAGCAGGCTAAGGCTTGTAAGGCCGGGGAAGGCGCGCAGCAGCTGCTGTGTGTGGCACGGCGTCCAGAAGAGGTAGTGGACTGGCTTACGGTCCGTGTCTGCATCGCCTAGTAACGAAAAGTGCTCCACTGTTGGGCATGGTTTCAATGCTTCCAAAACATCGGTCACCAGCATGCAGTCCTCCGCATGAGATACCAGGTCTGGCTTAAGGCCCAGAGTCAGCTGCAGCGTCGTCGTCGTGGTCTGCAGGGCCCGGATCAGGCGGGCGGAGATGGGCGGAGGGCCTCCGCCAGTTCGGGGTTCCAAATCGAGGAAAAATTCCGAGGCGAAGTGCAGTCTGTCGTTCCACAGGCGGCTGCAGGTGGCTGCAAGCGCACGCCGCTCTTCTTGGTCGGAATACAGGACGACTGTGCGCAGTAGCTCGTCAGGTAGGTCAAGCATCGACCAGGTGCGAGCTGCCATGCTACCGGCTGTCAGTGTTCAGAGTACTGAGTAAATTGTAAATTGTACTGAGTAAATTGCAAAATGCAGACTGTAGCCATGTGGCGTGTGGTACTTGTGCCCAGGTTGTGTGTCCAGCCTGGCCCAGTGTCCAGGCTGGCCCAGCAGACCTGATTAGGGGCTTGACGTGCTCAACAAGCAAATACGCCAAACGACCTCACCGGACCGGAGCTGGACTGGAGCAATGGCTTCTATGTCTGTAGGGGAGCGGGAGAGCGGCCGAACATTGTTTCAGCTCCCACGAGGCAATGTTTCCAGCGCTTAAGACCTTGGGTGACAATCGCTTACGCCGTGGGAGTGACACTCGCTTGCGCTGTTGTCAGCGCCGAAGCATGATGCCGGCGGTAGGCCGGTCACGTTGCCGGCCACGCTAGAGGCCTCGGCCTTGCGGGCTGCGCGCATCACGCTAAGCAAGTACAGGCGACGACATTACATTGGATAAAGCAGCTCGGCCCGTTGACAAGCGAGAACTTCATTGCCGACGGCATCCCAGCCCGCGTGCATGTCCCTCGCAAACAGCTCCAAGTTCAAAGGCCGGGCCGGCAATATACCGGGCTGCAGCTGTCCCATCGCACCATGGCTGGGAAGCAGGCGCGCGATTAGGCGACCCAGATGCGGTTTGCGACTGTGCTCAGCTGGGCATGACATGATGACCAGGCTGCGCGGCAGCCGGTCCGCGCTGGGCTGCCATTCAACGTCGTCGCCGCAAGAAGGCTGACACAAGCCCGGTCGCATGTGTTCTGTCCTGGTTCAGCTGGCGTCTTGGCCGTCCACGCAGCGCCCGGATGGCCGCAGCACCAGCAGATGCTCGAAGGGGTGGCGGTGCATGCTGGCCAGACTGCTGATTGGCGCATAGCCTCCTGAGCCAGTGATGTCATTCATGAATATACTGCAATTTTCACAAGCCTGGTGATGTGTGCATAAGGCACTGTCCAAGCTGTTTCTTACATGAGGGCATGTCTCTCATACCAACGTATGTCGCCCCACCTTGAACAAGGGGTGGGGACAGGGAATGAGGTTCTGACCCGGACAACAGCTTGCAACTAGATATTGCAGCCCCCTTGTCCCTCACTAGGGCCTCCATTTTAGCCGGAACTAGCAGCCACTAGCAGCCACTAACTAGCTCCGGCTAAAATAGTGTTATTGGGCTGTGTGGAGTAAACCCAGTGCACATGGCACATGAGCCGCCTACCACCTACAAGATTGCCTGACCCGAGGGCTATGATGTAGAGTTGGCATGACAAAACATGCACTAAGTGTAAGCTGATAACAGCTCAAGAGGAGGGGGGCACACACTACTGTGCCTCAGCAGGCTGCTGCTGCTGCTCCTGGGCCTTGGGGGGCTTGTCTCGCAGCCGCTTGTACCCCAGGCCAGGGTACTCCTTGCCCTTGGCTTGCAGCCCTTGTTGTAAGGGAGATATGCGGTGCTTGCACCCTGCCACATCTCACATCTATCGCTGTTCTCATCAATAACCTGCAGCTCTTGGACGTCTCACTCCCTCTTTGCCACACGATGGCACCAAATACACTGACCCCATCAGGCAAAAGTGATGCATGCGCCGTCCCCTGACCCATGCAACCCCATGTGTGCTATCCTTCAACCTATGGCCAGTGACCCCATTGCCTGATGATGGCCCTGACCGGACCGGACCCTCACAAGGCTAACCCAGGCAGTGGAGGCGAAGGAAGCAGCCTGGACATGAGTCCTGGCCAACCTGCAATGCTCGTCATGCTGTGCTCCTCACGCTGGCAGGCCATGCCACTGTACTGCAGTGCTGGCACGGTGTTCAAGGAAAGTGTCATCACCACCACGCCTCCCAAGACTCCAACAAGCATGTTGGGAGAACTGTTATCTGCCCACCCCTGCGCGCCCAGGGTGCCCCCCTGATGGCATGGCCGTCTTCTTCCTGGATGTGTCGGCCTTCAGCGCCTTGCTAAACTTGATCAGCAGCTCCTCCTCATCCAGCATGAACTGCAAGGCAGGTGCACAGATGGCTGACGTGCAGAAGCTGGGTGAGCGTTATCAGCATTAGGGTGCAAGGACGAGCTGCTCGCTCTACCCCAGCCTGTTCACACAGTTGCACTCCACATGGGTGAATGCTGCCACATGACAATGTGGCGCCTACGAGCCATGACAACATTGACACCAGTGTTGTAGGGCAGCTGATCATGGTGTGTCATAGGGCACGGCAAGTGTCTTCTATGAGAAGCAGGACTTCAAATTGGGAGCAATTCTGCAGGGGAGATGTGCTAAACGGCAGAGTACATCGTGCTGGCTCCCAAGGGCACAGTGTCGTTGATGCTGCTGCAGGGTTGTAAGTGGTTGTAAGTGGTCCAGGGCATGGCAGTGTGTTCAGTCACAATACACAAGCAAGCCCTTCCGAGCGCACTTGCTGGGCGTGGAAGTGCCGCGATACCAACATCACCATCTCGTCCTTGCTGCGGCTCTCAGACGCGTCGCGGACTAGCCCATACTGTGCCATGTACTTTGCTAGGCTCGAGGCTTGCAAACAGTTCATATCTAGTCTCCTCTTAGGCACCGACATAGCAGGCAATGTCGGCGCAAGGCTGTCGAGCGCGAGAAGTGCGAAAATCCGCACGCCACACCGCGTAAAGTGACTGGCCGGGCTAAGTGCACCAGCACAAGTTCAGCTGGCCCCTGCTGCCATTCATGTCTTGTGACTGCAACGGTACATGGTATCAACCAAAAACTGCACCCACCGCAAATACAGAAGCGCGGCACATTTTAGAAACCATTAAGATAAACAAATGGATCCAAGGGCAACAAATATAGAGCATTTTCTTTATTATGCGTACTTAATCCCAGCACCCCGCGTACAGTCATACGCGTAAAAAATGGCTTGGAATCTAATCATTGCAGTGATTAAGGATTATCATCTCAGAGGTGTAGTTTAGAAGTTTTAATCCCTAGCAGGGACCCTACAGCCCTCATGCAACACCGAAATAAGGCACGAGTTTTTATCAAACACAGGCTGCGAGATTGCTGTTGTAAAAGCTACTGCTAGTGCGCCGAATGCCCACTTCAGCTCAGCCTTCCGCGTGTACCTCACCCTGGGCCAGGTGTTGTTTACAGTTTGCTACTGCTTTATCTCAAACTCACGTCATTTTCACCTGTGATGCAGTGTCGCCTGGCTTGCCGCTCTAGCTGACCATCGCTATCCACCACACTCATTGTACAGATGCAGTCAGTTGTGCAACAACATTCATGCCCATAACCGCAGGAGTGCAGCACAAGCTGGGAGTCATTCACATCAAAAATTGCGGTGGGTCTGTGCATGCACACACGCACCAGACATAAGTTGACAATGTTGGGGCTTCCTCAACCAAGGTAGGGTGGGCCTGGTCTTGCTGATGACCTTACCTGATCTTGTGAGGCGACTGCAACATTCACAAACCTAAGGGGGACAAGGACACCGAGTGTCACGGTACAAGTGTATGCCTGACACGCTTCATGGCATCGTTAAACTTGCAGCCTAGGGCATGCTCTTCAACTGATGCCAGGCCGCTGAGTGCAACAGTGTCTGGCTGCCGGTTTCAACAGGATGAGTCTGGCTGCCGGTTTCACCAGGAGTGCAGCATGCGTAGGCCTGTGTGCCGGTGTTCCCAGCAGCTAAGCTTGCAACATGGCCAGTCTACTGGCTATGGCAAGCATGGGATGCGTGTTGATGCGCATTATGCAGTACTAGGAGACAAGCCGTACTGCAGGCCTGCCCCCCACACCACCCACTGAACCTGGCAGCACCATGGCCCTGGCATCACGCTGGGTACCTTTGGCCGCGCAAGCACGGGGTGATGGTTCTTTTGAATGTGAAGTGCATGGAGACAGTTCATGCTGTTGGTCATACCCCCCTCTCCCATTCCCTGGCCATGGGCTGCAACCTGGCCGTGCGCATGGCATTCCCACGCCCACACCTTTACCAGCTGAGCTGGCTGGCTGCAAGCCTTACTCACCCTGCATACCATCCTGCCATCGGGCCTAGCCAAACACAATGGGTGCTGTGCTGACGCTCGCGCACGCCGTGGGGTCATCGCTCCTAGTAGGGCTAAGCCTCAGCAGGGGGACATCCGCGCGGGGTTTGCTGCTTGTAACGCGGTGTATGCAGGACTGCGAAGCAGGTGCGACGAAGCAGGCACGGCACAAGAAATACACGCGCGGTCTAGTAGTCCGCCTGCACGATTACCTGCGGCTGCAACTCCAAACCCACACGAGCTGCCCCATGAGCCCCATGAGCCTACCTGGCGCATGCCCTCATGCTCCCGTACCCCGGCATGCGAGCGCGATGAGTTTCTCCACGCTAGCCTTGCAGTTCAGGATGGCGGAACGCATGTCCGGCTGCCCTTGCGGGTCCCGGTCACACTGCAGGTCACTCCATGCCTGACTTCGGTCTCAAAGCAGGGAGTGCTGGGAGTGCAGGGACGAGGTGCATGTAATGTTGCGTGAGGCATAAGGCCAGGCATGCCAGGCATAACAGCCCCATGTGGGATGTGATGTGACTGACCATGTGGCTCAGCCGCTCCACCTCATGCTCCAGCAGCGCCATCTGCTCTTCAAGCCGGGTGTGGCTTGAACTGCTGTGCACTGAGCTGACTTGGCCCTGTCACGAGGCACAGTGAGCAGGTGGGCCTCAGACAGCTCTCATCCATGGGACAGGGTGACCACACACACATCAAAGCAGGATGCATTGCCAAAACAGGGTAGCAGGGATGCCACATGTGCTCAGGGCAGGAGGCTGGGCGGTTGAGTGTAAGGTGCTTGGGTGCTTCAATGGATGGGATATACAAGACAGGCCGCCACTCCTGCCAGCTGCTGCGAATCAGCTAGCTATCACACGCAAAGTGTGACTGTGTGGTCCCTAGCTCATGGCTCGCTGCAATGGTCACGGCGGAAGCAGGCATGACCCAGATTACTACAGGCACTGGCAGGCATGGCCGTGGGCCTGACCTTTGGCGTGTGGCCGGTGAAGAAGGCGAGCACACAGGCCCCTGCCAGCACCTGGCGAGCTACCTGCAGGTGCAGGCAACACAGCGACCTCAATATGCCCTAAAAGTGTTGCCACCAAGTCTGGCCAGCTCTAGCCAGACCTCCTTACCCAGCTACCTGCGTGTGGTTGCATTGCAACGACCTCAACACCCTACCAGTCTGTCCACCAGCTCCAGTCTGGTCAGCTCAAGTCAGGCCTCCTTACCCACTGATTGCATAACCAGTGGTTTCACCAGGTCTGGTCAAGCCAGACCTCCTTACCCACTGATTGCATAACCAGTGGTTTCACCAGGTCAGCTCAAGTCAGGCCTCCTTACCCACTGATTGCAACACCAGTGGTTTCACCAGGTCTGGGCAAGCCAGGTTAGGCCTCCTTGCCCTCCAGTTGCTCTCCCACCCCTCCCTCCCCTCCCCTCCCCTCCCCTCCCTCCGGCCACCAGTGGACACTGCACAGCGGCACCTCCTGCCTGCCTCCTCACTCTTCCCTAGGACCTGAGCATCGTCTGCACACAGCCTCCTCCCTGCCCCGACCCACCTGCACCTGGTCCAAGGCAGTCACAAGGGCGGCCAGACCTGGTGTTGACGCTGCATGTTGCTGCTGGCCACTCATGGTAGCCACCAGGCTCCGCCTGCATCCAGCAAGCCATGCAGGTGTTAGCCCGGGCTACAAACCCAGCAACGTGCACGTAAAAGGTCGAGCAGCCGGCAGCAGCAAGTGACAGGAGGCAGCCGCAGGCAGCAGCAGGCAGCAGCAGACGGCAGCAGCAGGCAGCAGCAGACGGCAGCAGCAGCAGGCAGCAGACGGCAGCAGCAGGTAACTCACCGCCTCTCCTCCATCTGAGCGTGCTTGGTATGATGAGCAGTCCAGCGGGTGTGATAGTGCTGGTATCGAGTGTGGTCCTGCATCGCCTCACTGGCCCTGGATGGTGGCAGCAGCAGCAGCAGGAGCAGCGGCATCAGCAGGAGGAACGGCAGCAGCAGCGGCAGCAGCAGCGGCAGCAGCCACATCACCACAGGCAGCGGTGGTAAGATGCCACAATGTTACTGATACTGGTGCATTCCGGCGGCGGCAGTGGCAGCAGCAGCAGCCACATTACCACAGGCAGCGGTGGTAAGAGCAGCGCTGCCGCCTTATGCATACAGTTGGCCTGCCTGGGCTGCCTGCTGCTGTCCCATGCACAGGCCCCAGCCACAGGCCCCAGCCACACCTCACCTGAGGATCAGGTCCTGCTGCTGCTGCCCGCAGTAATGTCCATTGATGCTGTTCATGCCATGGGAGGTGCCAGTGGCCTGCCCACATTTCCAGCAGAAGGCCTGCGGCTCATCACACAGGGGCTGGCTGCTGCCAGGTCTGCCACATGCCACAGGTCAAACCAGGTCCTCTTGTGGGGATCGGCAGAGCCAGGTTCGAATCCCAGCACACCCACACGGCCGCTCCTGGCGTCACCTGCCTGCCCGCACTTGCAAACCACCAGGTCGCAGCCGCCGTCCTTTTGTATCGCCACTGTGCACTTGGGGCAGGTCTTAGTGTGTGCGGCCAGCCAGGCGTGCGACTCCGACTCGGCAAGAGTCTTGGCCTCCCAGGCAGCCCACCTACACGCCAAGCAGGGCTGCAGCCAGGGCATGGGTCCGGCTGAGGGCTGTGGGCAGGTGGTTGGTGTTTTGGCTTGCAAACAGACATAGTATGTGGATCACTGCCAACAGCTCTCAGACACAGCAGCACACTTACATGGTGCATGTGCAGGGTGAGTGTGCCGTCTTGCCGCACTTGAAGCAGAAAGAGGTGCCGCACACACATCTGGGGTCTTGGCATGCATCCTGATCTACCTGGCGGCAAGACGGGGTGGGCACACATCAATTGGGGCGGGGGAGGGGGAGGGGGAGGGGGAGGGGGAGGGGGAGGGGGAGGGGGAGGGGGAGGGGGGGGGAGGGGGAGGGGGGAGGGGGAGGGGGAGGGGGAGGGGGAGGGGGAGGGGGAGGGGGAGGGGGAGGGGGAGGGGGAGGGGGAGGGGGAGGGGGAGGGGGAGGGGGAGGGGGAGGGGGAGGGGGAGGGGGAGGGGGAGGGGGAGGGGGAGGGGGAGGGGGAGGGGGAGGGGGAGGGGGAGGGGGAGGGGGAGGGGGAGGGGGAGGGGGAGGGGGAGGGGGAGGGGGAGGGGGAGGGGGAGGGGAGGGGGAGGGGGAGGGGGAGGGGGAGGGGGAGGGGGAGGGGGAGGGGGAGGGGGAGGGGGAGGGGGAGGGGGAGGGGGAGGGGGAGGGGGAGGGGGAGGGGGAGGGGGAGGGGGAGGGGGAGGGGGAGGGGGAGGGGGAGGGGGAGGGGGAGGGGGAGGGGGAGGGGGAGGGGGAGGGGGAGGGGGAGGGGGAGGGGGAGGGGAGGGGGAGGGGGAGGGGGAGGGGGAGGGGGAGGGGGAGGGGGAGGGGGAGGGGGAGGGGGAGGGGGAGGGGGAGGGGGAGGGGGAGGGGGAGGGGGAGGGGGAGGGGGAGGGGGAGGGGGAGGGGGAGGGGGAGGGGGAGGGGGAGGGGGAGGGGGAGGGGGAGGGGGAGGGGGAGGGGGAGGGGGAGGGGGAGGGGGAGGGGGAGGGGGAGGGGGAGGGGGAGGGGGAGGGGGAGGGGGAGGGGGAGGGGGAGGGGGAGGGGGAGGGGGAGGGGGAGGGGGAGGGGGAGGGGGAGGGGGAGGGGGAGGGGGAGGGGGAGGGGGAGGGGGAGGGGGAGGGGGAGGGGGAGGGGGAGGGGGAGGGGGAGGGGGAGGGGGAGGGGGAGGGGGAGGGGGAGGGGGAGGGGGAGGGGGAGGGGGATCCCACACCATGATGCTATGCCCACACCAAGGCACACTGGGGCAAAACCGTACTTGGTCATTTTCCTCCACAAATGAGTACAGAAGGCTGTCCAAGTACTTTGATGCTTCGTTGCTGCTAGCCAGCAAGCGCAAAGCACACTGCTCATGCATGGGCGCCCCACAGCCATGTGCCATGCACCTGAGGACAGTAGCAAGGAGGCTGGGGTTTGACCATGGGCAGCAGCAGTTAAGCACGCCGCAAGAAGCAGTGGCCACAGTAAGTGTTCTGTAGCAGTGGACCAGATGTCAGCAGGTGCTGGCAGCGGTTACTGCAGCGGATGTGACGCACAATGACCGAGTCTGTGCCTGGGACCCAAACCGGACCCCAGCTGGTGCTGCGTGCAGGGTGTGATGCAGTGCTCTCACCGCAGCTTGCGGGCCTGGCCAGTGGCAATCTCTGCCCTGAGGTACCTCCCCCAGCAGGCTGCGCAGAAGACATGGCCGCAGTCCGTGGCGCCAAGCAGGGCACCGGCAGGCACCTCCTCGTAGCACACTCCACACACTGCGGCCTGGCCGGGGCCTGCAGGCAAGCTCGTGGCAGGTAGCTGGGGAGAAGGGAGCATCCAGGGGGGCAGTTAACGGCTGGTGAGGGGGGCGGGGAAGGGTCATGCGCTTGCATGTTGTATAACACTTGTGGGATTAGCAAGGGGTTGCAGGCAGGGTACGGAGCAGGGGTAAGGCGGGCTGGAGTCAGGCTGGATGCAGGAGTGACGTCACAGGGCGTGCATGAGCCAACACAACAGGCTGTGTGGGCCAGAAGGGGGCTGTGTGGCTTGCTTGAGACCAGCAGGCCCTACACCTTGCGCCTTGAGCTCTGAAAGGAACCATTGGCTCCTCCCTCCCTCATACGGCCAGACTCATGCTGTCAGTGCGCGGGTCCCAATTTGTATTGGTCCCGACCCTAGAGAGGGTAGAAGGGATGCCACATGTGCTCAGGGCAGGAGGCTGGGCGGTTGAGTGTTAGGTGCTTGGGTGCTTCAATGGATGGGATACAAGACAGGCCGCCACTCCTGCCAGCTGCTGCGAATCAGCCAGCCCTCCCATGAAAGATTGGAACACACCTTGCGCCGTAAGCCCAGACAGCACATCCCTCATCGGCCCAGCCAGACAGTACCAGACAGCCAGAGCAGCTGCTAGGCCCAGAGCGCAGGGCTGAGCACACAACCTACGGCCTGACACTGCTGCTGCTGGACGCAGCCAGGCTGTGTTGAGCCTGGGAGGGTCCTTCCTGCCCCAGCCATAGATGGGGCCCCTCCTCAGCCAGCCATGGCATAGGTGGTTTTGGCCAGCTGGTGCCAGGCATTGCCTCAACCCAGGCCAGGGGTCTCAGGTGGCCGGGCAGCCCGCGCTGCTTACCTGGGCTTGCAGCGGCCTGGCGGCGGTGCACCGGTGGTGCTGCGGCAATGCCTGCTGCGACGTACAGCCCAGCCAACCCATGGGCAATCAACGCATCTGTCCGCATAGGAGGGGGAGGGGGCAGCAGCACATGGGCCCTTATCAGTAACAGGCAGCAGCAGGCCCCTGAGGGTCATCCAGCACAGGTTGTGAGGGTGTGACAGAGCATTAGCAGAAATTTAGCAGAGCATTAGCAGAGATTTAGCGGAGGATTAGCGGAGGATTAGCAGAGGATTAGCAGAGGATTAGCAGAGGATTGACAGAGGATAACAGAGTAATGCCCTATTTTGCTTGTTACTTAAAGAGGGCTTAGGGCGCATTATGGCATGCAGGTACAACTGCCTGCAGGGCCTTCAGCATTTAGCCTGCTAGGCCTTGGGGGCACCCACCCTGTACTCGCTGCGGGTCCCACCGGAAGTGCATGAGCAGCAGCCTGGCTGTCGATGCGGCGCAGCCCACCAGCCTACCCACACCATCCATGGCTTCTTGCTGCAAATGGTTGACAAGGCACAGCAAGGCAGGCCGCTGAGGGGTGTGGACTTCTCAGGGGCAGCATCCTTGACAGCAGCATCAGCAGCAGCAGGAGTCTGGCAACCCAGCATTGCAGAGGGAAGTGCAGAAATGTCTGGCAAAGACTGTAGTAGAGGGTTTCAGGCATTGGGTTTTTGAAGCCGTTGTCGAGGCCCTTGCTGGTACACTACCCCCCTGACATGTCACTCATGCTGCTAGTACTCCGGTCCTGACGCGTTCACGGAAAGCATCAGCTTCATATTATGGTCAAAGCCCAATCATTAGGGTTGTCGTAAACCCTAGTCCGAGCACTCGAACCCAGGGCACGTCACGAAGCTCTCTGTTCCTCAACGTCTCGCCCGGACATCGGGGAAGGCCGAGAAAGCTAACCTGCAACCTCGCCGCGGCGGGCTCTATCCAGAACCCTGTAGCCACTGCGCGGGGTTGTCGCACATTGCTTCTGGCGGAGCTTCGTGGCTGCAATGAGCGTAGTCCGAGGGTGCCTACACGAGTTCCCGTGAAAGTCCGCCGCCCCGTGAAGAGTGACGCGGATCGGCATCGTTTGTGCAGGGTGCCTTCTACGAGCTGTAGTGCACGGCGGCAGTTACTCAACAACTACCGGTGCGTGACAAGCTAATACCGACCTTGATGTGCCGACACCCTAGGCAGCTCAAGCTGCCGGACCTCCACGCCGGTGGCAGGAGCGGCGGCAACAGGCACAGGCCAGCAAGCTACCAGGCAGTCGAGAGGTTTGTTTGTGCTCAAGTGTGCAAATGGCGGTCAAGCAGTCAGCGCAGCCACTGGGGTCCAGGAGTCAGGCCTGCTGGTAGCTAACCAGCTGGACTGGTAGAGGCTGACCAAGGGTCGCTTGGGGCTGCACAGGGGGTCGCTTGGGGGCTGCACAGGGGTCGCATGGGGCTGCACAGGGATCGCTTGGTGAAGCATGCCAGCAGCCTGAACAACTCCCGACATGACACCGAGTGGTGGCTAGCATCGATTAAGCCCCACCTCCAGCACCTGGCAGCAGCAAGCTCAGCCGGTACTTCCCTGGTGGCCAACCTGAAGCATATCACTGTCACCCTGGCCACCTGGGACGCGATGTGGGAGGTGTACCTGGACCCCAAGTGGGCACGGCAGCGGCTGAGGCTGTACGGAGCCCGGGACCGGGCGCTGGAGCAATTCCGGTGAAGAACGTTGCGCTTATTCCCCTGCTATTACTACAGGGCAGGGGCTGTGTTATCTGTTATCCGAACTGTTTGCATGCAGCAAGCATCCGGCACCAATACCGGATCTCCTACCCCAACCCACTTGCGAAGGCCGGGCAATTGCAGACACACCTCCCTTCTATTGCAGACACACCTCCCTGGCTATGTGTCCGCATATGAACAGTTCAAGGAGGCAGGCATATTAGTCAGCTTGGTATGGCTGCTCGGCGGCTGGAGCTTGCACAACCAGCGGTGGCAAGAGCGGCGCCTTGGAGGGGGTGCTGGGACACCACGGGTGTTGCTGAGATATCAAGAAGGCTGTTGGGGCCGGGGTGCAAGGCCGGATGGGGCAATGCATGGGGGGCGCAACCAATAGCTGCATGCGGAAAACATTTAGGTCCATGACACATGACATATGTAATGCACATGCTTTGTTATGGCGATAAGCAGATGATGCCAATGTTGGTGATGATGATGGGATATGAGTCAACGAGACAAGGTATGCATGGCCGACCTTGGACATGCAGACCATTGGCAGTGTTGGAGGCTCGCTCGTCCGTAGGCGTCAATGTGCCGTCCCTCCTTGTGCACACACAGCCACTCAAATGCACTGTAGCAGGCTAGGGTGTTGCTGCCGCTGCTTCTGAATGTTGGCTGTGTCTCCCATGCGCCACTTTCCAGCTGCTTGCCCCTCCCTGCAGGAACGGCCTAATGTTGCTCCCTGGCAGCCGACTGGGGGGGGCGGGGAGGATGCTGAGGGTGCTGCACAGTGGGGGATGAAGGGGGCCGGTACCCAGCGAGCATGTGGGAAGGGGGGTGGGGTTGGTGAAGGGAGTAGGGCTGCCTGCTGCTGTTGGTGCCATTTGGCTGGTCCTTCTTATCTGTGGGAGCGACTGTCGACTCAAGCAGAGGCACCCAGGCACCGAGACGTTGTCCGCAACCTTGTCAACAAAGAATCACAATGGGCGCTCCAGAGAAATGACATATGGTCACCCCGGCCATTGGCCATGCCAATCCGTGACAGGCCTGCCGCTCACACCACCAGGCCAGGTGAAGCATGCCAATCAGCTGTGACACGCCCTGAGGAAAATTCAAATTTTGACGAACGGAGCCCATAGGCCACGGATAGCAGTTGCGCCTGGTACGTTGTAGTCGTCCTTTTGCGCTGTATCTCGCTGATTGCGCTGTATCTCGCTGGTTGTGCCTGGCCTGAAGCCTGTGGCGCCCTCCACTAAAAATGTGCCTGTGGCGCAATACTTGCTATTGGGTGCTAGCTATTGTAAGGTCGTACGGGGTCAGAACGCCCATCGCAGCACCGTGCAGCATCACGTGACGGTCCAGTGGAGCGCGACGGTGGCGGGAGGTGCATCTATAGTCCTAGTTCTATCTAGTAAGTGGCGCAGCACCATCAAAAGCGGCATGCCCCATGCCTCGATTGACCGGAAATTGGTGTAGCCATGACTCCATCCGCGACCATTGTCACACACATGTGTCCATAGCAAACACATTTACACAATAGGTAAGGTTGCTGCAACATGCAAGTGAGGTGTGAGTGACAGCATCACAGCAAGCCCATGGCACGCCCAGCCATGCCACAGCCATGTTAACTAATAAAATGGTATGCCACTGAGCTAGTGGCCTGTTTGCACCCAAATGAAACTGCAGCCCAAGTTTCATGTGGCGCTGACGATGCGTTTTAAACACTAACATGGGTATGTAACCTCCTACCCTCATGGTGTTCTGGATGTGTTGTGGATGGGTTTCTTCTATGTGGGGGTGCAAGAGCGCTGTGGCCAGAGGCCGCAGCTTGGTCCGTGTGCCCCCGTCCGCTGTCGGAAGGTCCCGCTGTACTAGTGGAGACCAAAAATGGCTTTTGCACCTATGATGCAGTGTCGCCTGGCTTGTCAGTGGTGCGACAACATTCATGGCCACAACCGCAGGGAGTGCAGGCACAAGCTAGAAGTCATTCACACCAATAACTGCGATGGGTCTGGGCATACACACAAGCACCAGACATATTTTGACAATGTTGGGGAATCCTCAATCAAGGTAGGGTAAGTCTGGTCTTGCAACTGCAACTACAACATCCACAGACTTAAGGAGGACAAGGACATCGAGTGTCACTGTACAAGTGTATGCCCGACACTCTCTATGGCATCCTTGAACTTGCAGCCTAGGGCATGCTCTTCAACTGATGCATGGCCGCTGAGGGCAGAAGCGTCTGGCTGTCGGTAACAACCGAATGAGTAGATGGTGCACCATGCGTAGGCCTGTGTGCCGGTGTTCCCAGCAGCTAAGCTTGCAACATGGCCAGTCTACTGGCTATGGCAAGCATGGGATGAGTGTTGATGTGGATAGGGGACAAGCCGTACTGCAGGCCCTGCACCTCCTCCCCACCCACTGAACCTGGCAGCACCATGGCCCTGGCCCGCACCCTGGGTACCTGTGGGCCGCGCAAGCACTGGGTGAGGGTTCTTATGGTTGGGAAAGTGCCTGATGACTGTTCATGCTGCTGGCCCCAACCCCCTTCTTACATACTCTGCAACCTGGCAGTGGGCATGGCCCTTCCCAGGCCCCACACCTCAGACCAGCTGAGCTGGCTGGCTGCAAGCCTGACTCACCCTGCTAACCACCCCTACCATGGCGGCGACTCAGCAGAGCGGACATCCGCGCGGGGTGTGCTGCTTGCAACGCGGAGGACGGAGGACTGCAAAGCAGGTGCGATGAAGCAGGCACGACACAATAAAGTACACACACGGTCTAGTAGTCCGCTTGCACGGTTTGCTGCGGCTGCAACTCCAAACCCCGCACGAGCTGCCCCATGAGCCCCATGAGCCTACCTGGCGCATGCCCTCATGCTCCCGTAGCTCGACATTGCGGAGCGCGATGAATTTCTCAACATGAGCCCTTGCAGTCCTGGGTGGCGGGACGCATGTAGTATTGCAGGTCCTGGTCACACTGCAGGTTCACTCCATGTCAGACTTTAATTTCAAGGCAGGGAGTGCTGGGAGTGCAGGGACGAGGTGCATGTGATGTTGCGTGACCAGGCATAACAGCCCCTCAGTGACCATGTGGGGTGTGACATGACTGACCACGTAGCTCAGCCGCTCCACTTCAAGCTCCAGCAGCGCCATCTGCTCTTCAAGCCGGGTGTGGCTTGAACTGCTGTGCACTGAGCTGACCTGCCCGTCACACGGCACAGTGAGCAGGTGGGTCTCAGACAGCTTTGACACACAGGACAGGGTGACCACACACACATCAAAGCAGGATGCATTGCCAAAAGCAGGGTAGCAGGGATGCCACATGTGCTCAGGGCAGGAGGCTGGGCGGTTGAGTGTTTAGGTGCTCGAGTGCTTCAATGGATGTGGTATACAAGACAGGCTGACACTACTGCCAGCTGCTGCGAATCAGCTAGCTATCACACGCAAAGTGTGACTGAAGTGGGTCCCCATGCTCATGGCTCGCTGCATAGTGGTCATGGCAAGAGCAGGCATGGCTCCAACTTCTACAGGCACTGGCAGGCATGGCCACCACAGGCCAAGACCTTTG
>JASKMD010000023.1:1397754-1472754 GCA_030144725.1 Haematococcus lacustris | reverse complement strand
CTCATACTCAGATAAGCCAAAAGCACACTTTGGTCTGTGACCGTCAACTCCCTTAGCCGATCTCAGGGCCAGGGCCATGCAGTCAGTTACACAGCTCCACACCATGGCCGATTTTTGACTCGGCTCCTCATAGAGTTATACTCCCCTACATGCCATCCACCTGCGTGCAAAGTTTCATAGCTCAACTGCCACCCCACAGCCCCGTGGCCCTGATTCTGCTTGGAGAACATGATGTCACTTTGAAGATGTCAAACTGATAGAGGCCTGGGTTGTTTAATGTGCGGTTTGTTTCAAGAGATGCACCAATGAGTCAAGAACAAACATTACGTATCGCTTTTTCTATGGGTGTAGCGGCTGCAACACAGTGGAGGTCACAGATGATGAGGGGGGGGTGTAAGTCGGTGATACCTTAGTGTGCGCCGACCCAAATGGTGTATTCGGCGAAAGCGAATACGCCCAGATGTTTCAAACACCCCGTCAAGGTGCCCTGCACGCCCGGCAGACATCGCGTTGGGTGTTGGCCGGACATTCCATTTGTGCACAATCAGCTCACTACGCTAGGTAGATGGGGTGTCAGCGATGTGGCTCACCGTGCCAAGCAGTGATTCGTTTTTTGCGTAATACGTAACGATCGGAACCAAAAGCTGGTTTTTGAGGCCCGGCTTTCGTTACCAAACGGGCCCTTGCATTGGCTGGCCTGGGTTGCTTCGTAACCGCTTTGGCTTCGTGCCATGTCCGAGTTACGCGCAAGGCGGGGGCACAGCAATGGTGTTTGGAAAGCCAATAGGCCCGCTGGCACCACGAACAGATTCCAGTCAGATTTCGGCTTGCAAGGCAACTTGTACTGCGTGCGCTGTACCGCTTGCGACTTAGTCCTAAACAGCCATCTGCATACCATTTGGAAACATGAGGACAGCGCCAAACACAAGCAAAACCTTGCAGCCAAACAGAAGAGCTCAGCAGCAGTGCAAGCCTTCAAGGCTGCGCTCACCACTGGGCGAGACAGAGCTGCAGCAAAACGCAAGGAGCAAATGGAATATCCAGCCACCGTCACGCAGTTTGCAGCAGTGTTTTACCTGCTGAAGCTTGGCAGACCCATGACAGACATTGAGCACACCCCCGACCTCCTCAGAGTCGCCAGGACTCCAGCCATTGCAGCCAAGCACTGGAAACAGACCCACGGAGGTCCCTCCCCTCCTCTGCAGTGAAACCCTTGCCACGCAACAGTCCCAGTTTGCTGAAGTCATGCGTGATGCTGCCAACAGCCCAGGCATGGGGATCAGCCAGCTGTGGCAGAGTTTGAGCAAGCAGCCCTTTGAGTATGGCAGGCTGGCAGAGCTTGCGATGGTGATGGTCCCAGGCTCAGGAGAGGAGGAGCGCATGTTCTCAGCCATGGCATACCTCAAGGATGACACACGCAACAGGCTCAATGAAGAGCACCTGAATGTGTGCGCCAGGGCCTTCCACACTGTCACACATGGTGTGTCAGATTTCCCATACCACGAGGCGATTGGGGTGTGGCTGGATGCTGCCAACAAGAAGGGGCGCAATGGTGTGTAAGCTGGCTGTCAAGGGTGGGCTGGTGATGGACTGGTGATGATGATGATGGACATATGTTTTGATGGAGATGGTGATGTTTTTGTATGTAATGCTTATATATATATATAATAAATTTGATAAATGGTTTAAAAATGTTTTTTATTTTTCGTGACCAGTCGTGACCAACCGCGTAACCAGCCAATTGATGGTCCAGGACCCTTCGTGACCAGCATCAGCTTGGCCTTTTTGAAAAACGAATCACTGGTGCCAAGGAGACCCGTCTCGCCGCTGTGATTTGTTCGCGGGCACATGTGGCAGTACGCGAGCAGAGACTCCAATGGCTAGCGCTGATGGTCAGATTACGCGGACTAAACCGCCAATGCCAGTGTGATTAACGCTATCGAGAACAGTGCAGTTTTGAGAAAGTACTTGCATGAAGATTACCAACCCCATGTTGGGGCCGCCCGAGGGTCAGGGCGGAGCTGGACACAACATGGCGGGAGGGATCGGACCCAACATGTCGAGCAAGGTAACGTAGCAATGGCCTACACACCTTGAGTGGCCTTACCGAGTGGCCAGTAAGGCGCGCCCGAAATAATCTTTAAGATATGACCCCATATGATCAAGCATGATGGAATATGATGAAATATAATTATGCCAAAACTCGCAAAACCCCGTAACCTCGTTGCCGTGGTCTCAACCTGGTTTCAACAACACTCCTACAAATTAATCCCTGCGTCCGTCCCTGCGTGTTGACCGACCTTGTCCGATCGGGCTGAAAATTTGATAGATGGTGGGCCTGTTCGCGGTCGCGAAAGAAAATTTTCAAATTTTCCTCTCCTAACCGCTACGCTTTTTGGCCGCCCGCACGACTGGCGGCTGCTCTCACTGGTCTGACCCCATAGGATTCCTCTGTGCTATGGCAGCAGCCCTGGGAGTGGTTCAGCGCTGCAAATGGGTTCAGTTATGGGGCCTCACACGGCCGAGGTGATATTCAAATTGCTCCTTTTGCTCGGCCCGAGCAAACAGGCCGAGCAAAAGGAGAAATTTGAAAATAATCTCTTTCACACGCACGTGCCCGTGGCCGACCCGTGGCCGCGCTGCTCAACAGCCCAACATGGAGGGACTGCTGGGGGAGGCAAATGCCATGGCATTGGCATTCCTCATAGCTGGAGGGGTGCAGCCCACGACGGTGCCGCCGGAGGAGATGCGTCTCCTCCAGGGGCGATGCCTGCAAGTCGTGGTGCAGCAGAAGCAGCAGATGCAAGCGCAGCAGATGCAGCAGCTGCAGCAGTCGCCACTGGCGGCGTCGTCGCTTGCACGTCAGACAGCGCAGATGCTCCAAACACAAATCCCAGGGCCCGACACACCTCGCGCAGCCCCAAATCCGCCTTTTGCAACAGGGACAGCCACCACCTCCCAGACCAAGTTGTCGCAGGGCAAGGACTCCAGGATTAGGGGGTAGGTGCCAAACACACAGAGGATGTATAGCATTGACAGAATGTATAGCATTGACATCCTGTACCACGTGTGGTAATGGCTGTCGCCGCAGAGCCGCTCGCCATTCGCATCGACTGCTTTTGTGACAGTCTTGTAGTGGTCAAGGGACCTGGGCAATATGTCCCATTCCCGCCTGCGCAGTGTGCAAGATGCGGGGTTGCGGCGGGCTGCCTGCGAAGTGGTGGGCGCATGCATACTCACACAGCTCTCCCTTCGAATTCGCGCAGCTGCAGGTAGAGGAGAAAGTCGCCATTCTGCCTTTGAAGTATGTCAGCGTCGGCGTCGGAATCGTCCTGCCGCTGCTGGCGCTCATCGTCGCTGCTATCAGTATCCAGTGGTGACCGGTAGGTGGGTTAGTAGTGGCGCAGCCGCAGGCGCAGGC
Organism: Haematococcus lacustris; assembly: GCA_030144725.1. Taxonomy (NCBI): domain Eukaryota; kingdom Viridiplantae; phylum Chlorophyta; class Chlorophyceae; order Chlamydomonadales; family Haematococcaceae; genus Haematococcus; species Haematococcus lacustris. The sequence goes on along the minus strand of JASKMD010000023.1, from coordinate 1,469,333 downwards.
GCAAGCAGTTGGCCCAACTACTAACGAACTAGCAAACCAGCAAATTTGAATTGCTAGTCGACCGCGAATCGGCCCGGTAGTTTGCAGAATATAAAACATATTTTTCAGTAAAAATATTTTAAAAAAATCAGAGGCGGCTGCGCTGTGGCCCTGTGGCTAGAGTGCAGGGATGAGTGCAGGGATAGGTTGCGGGCCACAGCGCAACAGCTGTTGATTTTTTCAAAAAAAAAAATTCTTGCAAAGTATGTTTTATTTTCTGAAAACTGCCATCTATCAAATTTTCAGCCCGATCGGACAAGGTCGGTAGAACGCAGGGACGGACGCAGGGATTAATTTGTAGGAGTGAACGGTCTCAATCGTGATCTATTTTGGCGGAGAGGAGAAGAGTGTTACTAACTACAGCTGAGAATGATACTGGTTTGGAGGACGTCAAACCCTCTCAGGTGGGGTGGGGTGGCGATCTGCCACATGTAGCGTTCAGAAAGAACGCGCCCTAAATCTTTTTAGTGTGTGAACGCCATGCAACGCTAACCGCAGTTACAGGTGTCAGACTGCTGCAGCGCAACCAGGCTAAGACATAGAACGGCCTCCGGGGATCGAACCCGAATGGTGGGCAGCAGTACAGCCCACCACTTAACCTGCCTGTATCACACTTCAGCAGTGACACTAGCGCCGATCCGCTTAGTGCAGAATCGGAACGCTACATTCCTCCCCCTCCTATGGGATGGCCGTTCCGCCCATAGGCCATCATGGCATGGACTCGCAGTACATGACCGCTAGTTTGGAACTCCTGCCCATCCGGACGCAGGTCGCTCTCAGGAGTTTATGGTCACCATGGACCCTTCAGCCCAGACTCACAGAGCCAGTGGACGTTGGGTACAAGACAAGCCAGGCTCACATGAGCAACTGGACCCATAGCACACCAAGGCACATAGCATGCAGCAAAGCAACCCGCATGACCACATGGAGCCCATGTCCCACATTTAATTCACAACAAGCCATTCTGAGCCTTATACAAGTTCACGCAGTCAGGGGCATTTGCTAGATTGCTGGCTGGCTCCCAGGTGTTGTCAGAGTCATCATAACCCTTCCACTTGACGAGGTACCACTCGCGCCGATTAAGGCCGGAAGTCACCAGGATCATTTCTCCCGGGAGGCATACCGCAGATAGCCCCAGGAAAGGCCGACTCAACGCCGTTGTTGTCATTGAAAAACTCAAAGTTCGTGCGATGTTATAACCATTTGAAATCCGAAAAAACCCTGCGCAGGGTCCTGCCGACCCTGCGCAGGGTCCTAGCGCATCGGCCATTTGCAGGGTCCTGACGACCATTTGCAGGGTCCTAGCGACCCTGCGCAGGGTCCTACTGACCTCATTTGCAGGGTCCTGCCGACCATTTGCAGGGTCCTGCAACCCGGCGCAGGGTCCTGCCGACCCTGTGCAGGGTTCTGATGGCAGTTTTTACAGGGTCCTGCTGACCATTTGCAGGGTTCTGGTGACCCTGCGCAGGGTCCTGGTGACCCGGCGCAGGGTCCTGCCGACCCTGTGCAGGGTTCTGATGGCAGTTTTTACAGGGTCCTGCTGACCATTTGCAGGGTTCTGGTGACCCTGCGCGGGGTCCTGGCGACCCTGCGTAGGGTCCTGGCGACCCTGTGCAGGGTTCTGATGGCAGTTTTTACAGGGTCCTGCTGACCATTTGCAGGGCCCTGGTGACCCTGCGCAGGGTCCTGGTGACCCGGCGCAGGGTCCTGGCGACCCTGTGCAGGGTTCTGATGGCAGTTTTTACAGGGTCCTGCTGATCATTTGACAGGGTCTTGCTGACCAGTCTACAGGGTCTACAAGGCATGATTTTTGTACTTGCTACTACAACATGACCCCTCATGCACTCTCCCTCTTGTTGCTCACGTGCATGTCATCTAAGCCATCATGACATTCACCTTGCACGCGCAAACCTACCATGTCATGTCTTATCGTACAACCTTACAACGTATGCAACACCACTACAAACGGCTTGCATTGCTGATGCTGAGCACATGCATTGACGCAAGATGGTAACACCACACAACACCACAACACAATACACTGCAACAACAACAACAACACAACGACTCATGCCTTACTCACAACCTATGCCATGTGCACAACCACAAGGATTGGATGCACTTGCTATGGGCTAACACCTCATCACGGGACTGCTAAGCACTTTGCCTTGCTGCCTATGCCCCATGGCACCAAATCAGGCTGATCTAGGCTAGGCTGGGCTAGGCTAGGCTAGGCTGGGCTAGGCTTGGCTCCAGGCTGCCCGCTCCAGGCTGCCCGCTCCAGGCTGCCCGCTCTAGGCTGCCCGCTCCAGGCTGCCCGCTCCATACTGCCCACTCCATGCTGCTACGCCAAGGGCTGCTGGGTGCCATGGGGTGGGGGAGAGGAGAGGGGAGGGGAGGAGGGGAGGAGGGGAGGTAGGTGGCAGACTCGGATGTGGTGGTGGTGAGATTGGGTAGGGAAGGGGGAAGGGAGAAGGGGGCAAGGGGCAGCAGTGTGACCATCAGACCTGCGGCAGCAAGAGGCATCCTTGCAGTTAGGCTTGGCATTGGTGACAACTCATGTGCAGGGACTGGCCACTTACAGCTATGCTCAATGCCCCCCTCCATGTCACACCGCTACCACCTTGCTTGCAATCACCAAGCCTTGCTACACTTGTCATACTCAAGTTGTCAACAACTGCAAGCAAACATAAGCCAGCAAGCAGATGAATAAGGACATGCATGACCAGAACTGGGCTGGGTAGGCTGACACCACCAGAGCATGTGCACCCACCGGAAGTCCTGGCTACCGCTCCAAGCTCGTTGTGTGTTGCGAAGAGGTGTACAAGCGCTCAAACCTTGTCGTATCCTTGCTGGTGGCTTCTCTGATGCAACCCAGCATAGGCTCCCAAATGCAAGGCAATACGAACCACAACATGCATGCTTACTCACCTGCCAAGGTGAGGGTGAGGGTGAGGGTGAGGTCAAGGGCGAGTGGGAAGGGAAGGGGAATGGTAGGTCAGGAAGGTAAGGGGACCTGTAGCCACCTGTAGAGACATGTAGAGGGGGGGAGGGCGTGAGGGAGGGCGTGAGAAAGGGCGTGAGGGAGGGAGGGAAGGAGGGAGGGAAGGAGGGAGGGAGGGAGGAGGTTGCTCCAAGCTGCAAGGTAGGATAGGGAGTGGGGCAAGGTGCGACGACGGCCTGGGAGGTGGTGGTGGCAAAGGGGAAGGGTCAAACCATTAAATCCTGCAGCAGCACGAAAGGCATGCCAGATGTTAAGCGGTGCCACACACTTGCAGAGGGATAGCCACTCACCTTGACAACTTCGCATGGATGTTTGCATGGCTGACGGCGAGGCTCGCTCGTTGTGTGTCGATGCGTGGCTAGGCTTGCTACGTTGGCTTTTTGCGTTGCTGCGTGGCTGTAACATATCGAGATTGCGAGGTTGTGTGGATGGCTGCGATGCTGGTGAAGTAGCTGGACTGCGTGGCTGAGCTAGCGACGTAGATGGTTGTACGCCTAGCATCCGGGTTGGCTGCCTCATGGTAGGGGAAGTGGCTGGGGCTGCACTGCTGGCTAGGCTAAGTTGCGGCTAAGTTGCGTGTCTGAGCTAGCTAGCTAGGTGCGATGTGACTGGAAGCGAGCATAGTTTCGGGCCTGGCTGCGAGCTGAGTTACGAGGCTCTGAATGCGTGGAGCTGACTCATTGCAATTGGAAGTCGCTACTAGCTAGAGACGCACCTTAGGCGTTGTTCATCGACTTGGCAGTACGAGTGTCGCAATGTAGAGCACGTACATCGCGTTTGTGCTAGGCGTGTTGTAGAGCAGGGACGTTGCAAGTTGGCTGGGTGACAAGAAGGCTGCGAGGTTGCATGCCATGTTGCGAGAATTTTTTTGAAATTTTTCATTATGGCTTTCATCCAGATGCCACCGACCTCTGCCAGTCAGCAGGACCCTGCAGAGGGTCTGTAGGACCCTACAAAGGGTCACTAGGACCCTGCAAAAGGCCTGTGCACCAGGACCCTGCGCAGGGTCACTAGGACCCTGCACAGGGTCACCAGGACCCACTTTTTCGGTTGGCAACAACCGGAGGAGTTTTCTGCAACACCCACGACGCTGTTCACCAAACGCTGTACACGACTACACGATGCGCCAAAAATGAACCCCAATGATAGGTGGAGCGACGCGGCGTCTCTTGAGACGGCCGGGATGCTGAACGCGGTTAGCTACTGCGTCAGCACTATGCCGGGTAAGCCCAGATGGTCAGCGATGATCAAAGCAATTGTAATCCTGATGATGTTACAGCTGACATATTGCTGCAACCCGAACCAAGGCCACAATAGCTCTGCGCACACATCCACCCGCATAGCTCGCTGCCCAAATAGCCTTCCACAGGGAGAACATTTCTGGACTGGACGTAACAGCCGCCGAAACCCGATGTGGCAGCCAGAAAACAAGCGCTCGCAGCCTTGCTTAGCTATACAGCACTGCGCCCCACAAAACCCCATACAGCGACAAGAGACTAGGCCTGCTCTGCCACAGCCGTGCATTACCACACTCTGCCCTGAGCCGACGTATGCCTACAGACACCACAAACCATCGCCAAAGGGAAACACCCTGCGGACCACCCTGATGGGAAACACCCTGACGGATTGCTGTGTACTGCCAAAGGGAAACACCCTGCGGACCACCCCGAAGGGAAACACCCTGACGATTTGCTATGAACTGCCAAAGAACACCCCTGCGGCCCCCCCCGATGGGCACACCCCTGACGGACTGCTACGAACTGCCAAAGGGAGCACCCCTGCGGCCCCCCCCGATGGGAATACCCCTAAGGAACAGCTCTGCTCAGGCAACCCTAGGGCCCGACTCAACTATTGACATTCAAGTATGTGATGCACAACCAATCCTACACATGTTACCCTTGCTATGCGCAGAAATGAACTACTGGCCTGCCACGATACAGCCCCATGCCCAAAGCCCCACGATGAAGGCCGGTGAGGCTGGCGGAGCACAGCCAGCCCACTGCATGCCAGAAGCGCACGCCCCAGCCACGCACGGCATGCTTGCCATGATGCAGCCCCGTGTTCAATGCCCAACCATGCAGGCCGGTGAGGCTGGCGGAGCACAGCCAGCCCACTGCATGCCAGAAGCGCACGCCCCAGCCACGCACGGCATGCTTGCCATGATGCAGCCCCGTGTTCAATGCCCAACCATGCAGGCCGGTGAGGCTGGCGGAGCACAGCCAGCCCACTGCATGCCAGAAGCGCACGCCCCAGCCACGCACGGCATGCTTGCCATGACGCAGCCCCGTGCCCAATGCCCCACCATGCAGGCCGGTGAGGCTGGCGGAGCACAGCCAGCCCACTGCATGCCAGCAGCGCACGCCCCAGCCACGCACGACATGCTTGCCATGACGCAGCCCCGTGCCCAATGCCCCACCATGCAGGCCGGTAAGGCTGGCGGAGCACAGCCAGCCCACTGCATGCCAGAAGCGCACGCCCCAGCCACGCACGGCATGCTTGCCATGATGCAGCCCCGTGTTCAATGCCCAACCATGCAGGCCGGTGAGGCTGGCGGAGCACAGCCAGCCCACTGCATGCCAGAAGCGCACGCCCCAGCCACGCACGGCATGCTTGCCATGACGCAGCCCCGTGCCCAATGCCCCACCATGCAGGCCGGTGAGGCTGGCGGAGCACAGCCAGCCCACTGCATGCCAGAAGCGCACGCCCCAGCCACGCACGGCATGCTTGCCATGATGCAGCCCCGTGCCCAATGCCCCACCATGCAGGCCGGTAAGGCTGGCGGAGCACAGCCAGCCCACTGCATGCCAGAAGCGCACGCCCCAGCCACGCACGGCATGCTTGCCATGATGCAGCCCCGTGTTCAATGCCCAACCATGCAGGCCGGTGAGGCTGGCGGAGCACAGCCAGCCCACTGCATGCCAGAAGCGCACGCCCCAGCCACGCACGGCATGCTTGCCATGACGCAGCCCCGTGCCCAATGCCCCACCATGCAGGCCGGTGAGGCTGGCGGAGCACAGCCAGCCCACTGCATGCCAGCAGCGCACGCCCCAGCCACGCACGACATGCTTGCCATGACGCAGCCCCGTGCCCAATGGCCCACCATGCAGGCCGGTAAGGCTGGCGGAGCACAGCCAGCCCACTGCATGCCAGAAGCGCACGCCCCAGCCACGCACGGCATGCTTGCCATGATGCAGCCCCGTGTTCAATGCCCAACCATGCAGGCCGGTGAGGCTGGCGTAGCACAGCCAGCCCACTGCATGCCAGAAGCGCACGCCCCAGCCACGCACGGCATGCTTGCCATGACGCAGCCCCGTGCCCAATGCCCCACCATGCAGGCCGGTGAGGCTGGCGGAGCACAGCCAGCCCACTGCATGCCAGAAGCGCACGCCCCAGCCACGCACGGCATGCTTGCCATGACGCAGCCCCGTGCCCAATGCCCCACCATGCAGGCCGGTGAGGCTGGCGGAGCACAGCCAGCCCACTGCATGCCAGAAGCGCACGCCCCAGCCACGCACGGCATGCTTGCCATGATGCAGCCCCGTGTTCAATGCCCAACCATGCAGGCCGGTGAGGCTGGCGGAGCACAGCCAGCCCACTGCATGCCAGAAGCGCACGCCCCAGCCACGCACGGCATGCTTGCCATGACGCAGCCCCGTGCCCAATGCCCCACCATGCAGGCCGGTGAGGCTGGCGGAGCACAGCCAGCCCACTGCATGCCAGAAGCGCACGCCCCAGCCACGCACGGCATGCTTGCCATGACGCAGCCCCGTGTTCAATACCCCACCATGCAGGCCCGCGAGGCACGCGGAGCCCACCATGTACCAGCAGAGCACGCTCCAGCCATACACGCTGGCACCATGCCGCCCTATGAAGCACAGCCAGCCAAGGAGCAGACAGGGATGCTCCATTCATGCATGCTGATGGATACCAGCAGAGACGTTGGTACGATTGCTGACAAGACCTACAAGACACTTGTCCCATGTAAGGATGCCCTCCATGACATCAAACAAACCTACTTGCAATGGAAGGGCATGCATTGCATATTCATAGCAGTAGCCTGTGCATGGTGGTGGATCCATCACCATGCAACACTTCACCTCACTCCGACAATCTCTCAGCCCATCGCTCAGACCATCTCTCAGTCCCAAAACTGCTTGCGAAGGCATTGCAAAAGGCTGCAAAGATGGAGAGCCATTTCCACTACATCGGCCCTCGTCAATTTCCTGTACATAGACGGGACCATCGATAGACACACCGCCATGCTTAAGCTCACAGTCTGCATGCACACCTGGACTACACAAGGCCACTACACTGTGACGGTAGGCAAGTCCTCAGTAATCGTTCATCACTACAACACCACTCTTCAACGCCACACTATCTACAGACTCACCATCTTAGACAAACAACGATGCCCTACCAACGCCATCCCCATGGGCCACCTTAAGACCGCCATCGAATGGCTGGGCACTCTGAGCACGGGCTACTGCGCCATGGCAATCACATACATTGCATGGCTCCTACTTGCATGCGGGGACGTTGAAGCCAACCCGGGACCCAACACACACTACGTCCAGCAAGAGGGTAGTAGCACTTGTCAAGCCGACTCCCTTAACAACCTCGCGGGACGGAAATGGGTCAGCATTGACGCTATCGACACCTTTTACGCACAAAGGCTCACGCAACTCAACACACCGGACGAACTTAAAGCCTGGCATATGGCAAGAGGCGCAGAAGGCTACGACGATGGAGTAATAGACCTGTACCTCACATCTAAGTACGGCCTGATGGCGACAAGCGTCGCTGATTTAAGACGACCCCAAGACTGGACTAAAGACAGCCTCAATAGTCTAGCACAGCGCCACGAAACGACCGCATTCCTATGCAAAAGACTGGGCCACAGCATGGCCATGACAAGCCTCAATGGGAAATGGTCACTCAAGGACTCCCTAGAACCAGCACCCACTCCCCTGGCACGCATCGCAATGTCAACAAAGCAAACACACCACCAGCTCTTCATCATCACCCCCACCCACACAACCCGTACGAGTGCACAAATAGCACTCTGCCATACTAAGAAGATAAACCACATCATCAGCCATACCAACCACAACACTGGCCTACCCGTACCCATCTATATGGAAGCACAACACAAATGTTTCTGCTTGGTACACGCCATCAACATGGCCATGGGGAGACCACTGATCGACCCACATGATGTCCTCACACACTGCAGCCACCTGGCCACCCACCTTCAAGACCTAGCTAGCAGAGCCAGGGGGGAAAACAAGCACATACCCCTGCCCGACCGTACCCCACACATCTACGATGAGGATGGAAACTTCAACATCCACTCCATGAACCACTACCTTTATCACAACTACAAGACCCTACACCTGGCAACGCAGGAGCTGCCCCAAGACAACATCACTAAAGCAACGCTTAGTACCCTCATGGGCAATGAGGACAATCACATCAGCAACGCAGCCATTCTCATCAATAGAAACCATGCGACTACCCTTAGGTACCTAGACAACGCCTGGTACTGGCTGGACTCACAAGCTACACACGCTAGACGGCTGCTGACCACAGCAGACTGGAAGGAGCTGCAGGGAAGGCTAATCCTAATTAAGCAAGGCATGCAACATAAGAATCTCATCGAACCCATCTTCTGGTTAGCGGACCCAATGGAGCAAGCCACCACGACACAACTAGAGCAACACTACGTGAGACCGGACCACATAGACCTGAGCGGCCACGACGACCAACCACCAACAATATCACCGCCAGCAGCAACACCACATCCCCTCACCACGAGCAACAACGCTATTAAACGCAAGAATACCTATGCAGCGGCGGACCCGCCGGCCCGGCCGCGACACCGCGAAGCTGCCACCGCGAAGGAGGACGCAGCCACACCTCCCCCCCCAACACGAAACGAGAAGCCAAGCAGCAAGACAGACCCTAAGAAACCACGATCGAAGAAAGGAGCCAAGAACACTAGCTACAGCAAAGACAGGCACACACAAACGCTTATGTCAAGGTACCTAACTAATACCCAGGCCGCACCCACTGCCACCATACCCAGCCCGCCTGTCCCATGCCCAACCACAAAGGCCCCCCCCATCCTCCCCACACAACCACACCAGACCCCCAACAGACAACACCTGACGCTCACCACTCTCAATGTCCGGGGCCTCTACCGTGCTAGAAGGGACGTCTCCCACCTCATCCACCACCACCACCCTGATATCTTGATCTTAACAGAGACGAAGACACACCACAAGAAAGACACACCGGGATGGCTTAAAGTAACCACACAGGACTACACACTGCACCGACACGGTGGCCACAGTGAAGTCCTCATTGGCATCAAGCATGACCTAGCCATTCAGATGCAAGCCACCCTAGTACCACCCAGCACGGAGGCGGAAATAAACTCCAGATGCGTCATCCTGACTCTTAGCCAGCACCACAGCGACAACCTCACCATCGTAGCAACGTACTGGCCATCGGGCTGCAACGAAGACGCGCTCCCACTGCGGGAGAACATGCAGCAACACATACGCACAGCCACAAGACACCTGCCCGGCTCCCTCATTCTCGCCGGTGACTTGAACGCCACGATGAAAACAGAAGACCGCTCCGAACACACTGAATACACCCAGGACCGCATGATGAGGGAGTTTGCCACAGAGATGCGCCTGTCCGAAGCCGACCCCGGCGACCGGGCCTGGACCTACCAACAACCACACTGCAACAGCCGCATCGACGCCATCCTGACGCGCGACGCACGACCAGGCCCGGAGCACCGCACCATCGTAGACACACATGCGTATCTCAGCGACCACAGACCCCTCATCGCCACACTGACCACAGCGAGGATGGGCATACACCTAGCACAAACACAACAGGCCCAAAGCCACAAACACACTGTTCTCACCACACCCATCACCAACAGTGACAGGGAAGCCTTCCGCCTAGCCGTGCAACAACCCAGCTCAGGCGCTCCACAACTACACGCACAACTGGCAGCCTACCTGTCACCCCTCTTTACAGAAGCCACAGACTTCTTGGCGAACCTGGACAAGGCCAACCCACACCAGCCCAAACGCCTGACGCAGCTGGCAGGCCTCCACCCAAGGCAAGCTGTTGACATGGCAGCCACCATGCTCACAACCCTCTTAGAAACCTGCAAGACGACAGCCATGAAGACATGCACAACAAAGACACTAACTAGAGGGGGCCAACACTACCAACGCAGGACCATGTGCAAAATCAGATTGGCACTAGGCAAGAAGCTCAAGACCACTAGAAATCTCAGCCGGCAGGCTAGGCTACTATTCAAACAGAATGGCGCCCACCCAACGATCGAGGATCTCATCCCAGATACAGACACAAGCAACATAGCGATCAGGGAGGCGGTGCTAGCACGTCAAGATGACGACCCAACCGACAATCACGTGCAAGCCGCACTAGCTAAACTGACAAATTCCTACCGCGACCAAATCCACCAGCTGGATGATGACGATTCCGCACTCGCCATCGCACAGGCCCGGGTCCGAATGCAACAACTAATATGCACCCAGCCCAAGAAAGCCAACAAATATATTCTACGCCCATCCCGCACGAGCCACAAAGGCCTGCAAGCGCTCACAGACCCCGCCACCAGAAGAGTTTGTACCGACCCGGCCGACCTTAACCGGATTATCACCGCCGCCTACGGGCAGAAGCTATCACCCCCAACGCCCAAAACCGGCCACTACACAGACACACAGACAAGAAACTATCCCTGGGCCCGTGCCAAAGCGGACGACCCCTTCACAATGCACACTTGCAAAAATATACACTGGATGCACACAACCATTATGGACAAAGCCAGCTTCCAGGAGTGCCTCAGCAGGCTGGCAGGAGGCAAAGCCCCAGGACCAGACGGCATTGAGAATGAGATCATCAAGATGTTGCCATGGGAGATGAGGGACACCATACACCAGCTGTTCATCATCATGTGGGCTACAGGCTGCACACCAACCACGTGGAAAACCAGTGACACCTGCCTGCTTTACAAGGACAAGGGCCAGGAAACAGACCTCAACGCCTACAGACCTGTAGGACTGGCCAACACCATCTACAAGCTATGGACCAGCCTCATTACCAAGACACTCTATGAATACGCCGAGGCCAATGGGATGCTGAGCAAATGCCAAGCAGGCTTCCGCTCTCACAGGGACACCACTCAGCAACTACAAATGCTCGTCATGGCCCTTGAAGACGCTAAACTTGCTAAAGCAGACATCTATGCCCTCATGGTCGACTTCACAAGTGCATTTAACACCACATGTCAAGACAAACTGCTATGGATCATGCACGACCTTGGCTTCCCCACCGACGCCACAGACGCGGTGAAGGACCTATACACGGGCGCTACAACGCGCTTCAAAACCCCGTATGGCCCTACTGACCCGGTACGCGTAGACCGGGGCACCATCCAGGGCGACTCACTCTCACCCTTCCTGTTCCTCATCTACATCGAACCCCTACTGCGCTGGCTCCAAGTAGGAGCGCGGGGGTACAAATTCCAGTCAGTGGAAAACGACAGTGACAACAAATACACGATAGGGAGCATCGATTCTGCGGACGATGTCGCCATCCTCTGTAACTCAATTAGCAATACACGCGTCCAGGCGGACAAGCTCTCAGCCTACTCAGACTGGGGCCACCTCATCATATCACACAGCAAAACCCTCGCCACAGCGGCGCTACACAAAGCGCATCACTCCGGCCGATGCAGCACCCAAGCAGACGCGGAGAAGGAAGCCCGCAAGCAAATGCAAGACCTGTGCCTACAAGGAAAACCGGTCACCTTCCTCCGCCCGACAGCACCCTTTACCTACCTAGGAGTCATGCTCACCATGACACTTAACTGGAAGCCACAACACACGGCCATGATAACACAGCTAAGGCAGAAACTAGACAGACTGCGGCGCTCCTTCGCCAGCGCTAGACAAGCCATCCACATTGTTAAAACAGCGATCATCCCCAGCCTGGCCTATAGCTTCTGCGTGGTACCATGCACCCCGGGGGACCTAGACCTCTTTGACAGGGCAGTCAACCAATGCGTCAAGCATAAGCTCAACCTCCCACTGGGCACACCCAATGCCGTCATCCGGGACGACATAGACAAGCTTGGCCTCGGCATCAGCTCAGCAGCCCAAGAGTACCATGCCAGGAACACCACAGCCCTAGTCTCCAGTCTCCAGTCCGCGGACAACACATACGCACACATATCGAGGTGCATGCTCCACAAACAGATCACCTGGCTCTACGCTCAGGCCGCTAAACATGGACACCGAATTCCCAACCTATTGCAACACACCCTGCGGGCCAGACAACTCCTGCATACCACCACAGCAAACCTCTTCGCCACACACGAAGGGGCACCCCTCTACCCCAAGGAGACTAAAGCTCTTGGGCAACTCATAACACAGAGCGCTAGCCCGCTACCACGGGACATAGTCAGCGCATGCATTACATGCCTCAAGAGCCTAGGACTGGCACACCCTTCGGAGCTCATCTGCCAGGATAACATACACATCATGTCAGGGGATGGTCTCAGGAAACGCTTCGGCACTAAGGTGAAACAAAAGCACATAATCGCCCTAAATAGACTTACGGCCATGGCGACCATGGACCACTGCCCAACCGCGACGGAAGCCAAGACCATCCTGGGGAAACGGGATACTACGCTCACCCTACCAGCAGACCAGCGGCGGATCCGAGCCTGGGCCGCAGGACTCACAGAGCTCACTCCTCACACCACCGCCCACACCGGGCCCCGCTACACGGACATCCGAGCATACATGACAACCAAGACACTCGCGAAGGACACACAGCCGCCTACACCGAAACCCACAACGGCGACCGCGAGATCCAAACTCACAAACAACGTCCCCAAGACACCGACTGCGAAACAGCCCACGCCGCAGCCCAGGATCGGCAGCAAGAGACCAGCGGAAGACAGACACACAGAAGCTGACGATCGACACACCCAGACCATCCCTGACGTAGTGACACACATACCCATCATGACCCTGGCCAATCTCAGTACATGGAAAGCCGATACTGTACGCCAACACAAAAACGAGCAGCTAGGGATCATGCTAGGAGCCATGTATGACCACCAAGAGTCCATCACGGCCATTGACGGATGGCACTGGAACGGCAACAACCAAGAAAGCTATTACAACGTCCACTGGAGGCCCACCATCATAGAGAAGTGGGCTCTCCAAATGTACAAGAAGGAAGGCTACACGCCCGCCCACACAGAAGACATCTGCAGAGCAGATGCAGAACATGTTTGCACATGCGAACTATGCTGGGAACCCAAAGAGGACAGCCCCATGTGCAACAACTGCATGAGAGCCTACCACCCGGCCTGCCTAGCCAAGACAGGCCTAGCGGGGCAAGCGAGGGATGACCACTGGCTCTGCCCAGTCTGCGCACACGGCGAAGACGACCTTAAAACTGCCATGCGAAAGTCAGTGGAGACGGATCTAATAAAGGCCCACTGGCACCCCACAACTGAACCTAAGCCGCTAATTCTAGCACATATCGACTACACCGATAAGAAGAATGAGTACGACGCGGACAATAGTAAGAGACAAGAGGCGAGACGCCGACCACCCGACGCGGCCCTCCCAGAGCATACCCGGCAGGGTCTGCCCGACCCCCACACCTGGATACCCCGCTGCACCGACCTGCACTCCAGAGCCACATTCCACACCTCACCGGTTAACCCGCAAACAGACATCGTCGGGACGGGAAGGTGTGAAATCACACTCCAGAATCACTCCCACATCACCACCCAAGCTATGTGTGGAGGGAGCCAAGGACCCAACCTGCCCCAACACAGCCTCATTGAACACGTAGTAGCCCATGATGAGGCGGGGCGCACAGTGGGCCTGATCAACAAGACCACTTACCAAAATCTAACCACATGGCTGCAGCACACACCACACCCACGGGACCCAGCCATGGAGCTAGCAGCTCTCCTACGTAGAAATAATACACAAAGCACCCCCCAACCACTTTTAGCAGCACAAAACAAGGCCATCACCACCCTCTACAACACACAATACTTTCCCAGCACCGTCCAGAGATGGGCCAATCCACTCACGGTCAGGGCTGAGACCACTACCTACTGGAGCCCAGACATCAACGACACAGCCTATGGGGCACACCACAACTGCCTCCTCGTGAGACACACAGGGCTCTCTACATGGAACGTCCCAGCTGAGGATGCCCTGGCCCTAAAATGCATCAAACATGCAATACACTCTGCCACAATGGAGGAGGCCACGGCCACTATCCTGCTCATCCCAGGAAAGAAAGGCATCTCATATCCTAAACACATAGCCATGCTCAAAAGCTACCCGGAGTACTGTCAGCACCTGGCCACCATCCCCCTTGACAAATCAAAGGCAGCTACCAAGTCATGCAAACACGCCACGCTGCTCACCTACATCGTTTGGAACAAGGCGGGGCAACAACTCGTCACAAAAGGGAATCCACAGGGCTGGCTGGCCAACACAGCCACGGCGCTACACCCCAGACCCGAACGGCACCCTAAACACAACCAACCCTCGAAACACGTCCAGTCCACCCAACTGCCCAGCGGGCACTACAAGCACACGCACCTCCCGGCAGACCGCGAGCTCCCCGCCATGGGGCACATGCGCCAACCCAACCAGATCGCACCCCCGTTCTGCACAACATCAAGTATGGTCATCCCCAACTGGAGGACTGTCACGTACACAGATGGCAGCTGCATGCAAGGAACGGATCGCGCCCCGTCGCGGAAAGTGGGAGCGGGAGTGTACACACCGGTGAATGACGAGCGGCTCACCATTGCCCTACCCGACCACAGCACCATAAACAGAGCAGAGCTCGCAGCTATCCACGCGGCCATCAAATCGGGAGCAACCCATATCGCCACTGACAGCCTCTGCTCCATATACCAAATACGGAGAGCACTGGCCAACCCAATGTCGCTCCGCACACATCCTCACAGGGACATATTGGCCGACATCGCCACCCTGATCATGAACAGCCGCGACACTATACACCTACGAAAAGTCCGGGCACATTCCGGCATCATCGGAAATGAAGCGGCAGACACACTGGCCAAACACGCGGCTATGTACCCGGAGCAGGCCCACACTCAGGCCCCGCACGAGCACACCGAACAACAGACCTGGCTGAGCGCAACCACCGAAACTGGCACCACCATACCGCTACCGGACTGCCGACACAGCGTACGCACACATATGCGCGCCAAACACAAACTGGGACTCGCAAACCAAGATAGCATCTACTACCAGATGTCCCAAGACATCGCCAGGGTCGCAGCCAAAGGGTCATGTGAAAGAGTAATGCTCGACCCGGGCATCCCGACCGCTGCCCAAAGAACAGCACTGCTCTACCGCACTGGCGGGCTCTACAATCAGAAAATGGCGATGCGCTGGGGGAAGACCGCGGACGATCGGTGCCCGCTCTGCGGCGAGGCCGATAGTGCTACTCACCTTCTCTCGGGATGCACCCGCACTGCAGCTTTAGTACAAGAGCGGCACAACGGGGCGGGACGCCTCATCACTAAAGCGATCAGTAAAGGCTCGCAAGGAGGGTGCATCACATACACTGACATCGGCAGCCACGCACGCGGCGAGCAAAACGACATGGACCTCCCTAACACCACCTTAAGCGACACCCTTGCAGCCATAGCACTCATGTAAAACAAGGACGAGCCGCGATTGGACCGACCATAGCTCATTGGAAAGAGGAGTAGAAGGCCGTTCGAACGGTACAAGTCTTACGCGAATCCGCGCATCCGTCGCGACGCAAATGGGCCGCGAATTTGTATTACTCGCTATCTGTACAGATACGCTAAGTAGCTATCTGTACAGATGGCTGCATAGCTATCTGTACAGATAGTCAATAGCATCTGTACAGATTTCTCCTTAGCTATCTGTACAGATGCGCCTTTTAGCTATCTGTACAGATGCCTCTAAGCTATCTGTACAGATGCTTTGAGCTATCTGTACAGATGCCTCTTTGCTATCTGTACAGATGCTTCTTTGCTATCTGTGCAGATGCTTGCTTTGCTATCTGTACAGACGCTTGTTTTGCTATCTGTACAGACGCTTGTTTGAGTATCTGTTCGGACGCTTGTTACATATCTCCTTGTCCAAACACCCCGCAACACCTCGCTACAACCCCGCAATACACATGCATTGACGCTCAAACACCTTGCAACACCTCGCTACACCCCCGCAAAACACATGTATTGACACCCAAACACCCCGTAACACCCCCGCAAAACACATGTATTGACACCCAAACACCCCGCAACACCTCGCTACACCCCCGCAAAATACATGTATTGACACCCAAACACCCCGCAACACCTCGCTACACCCCCGCAAAATACATGCATTGACACCCAAACACCCCGCAACACCTCGCTACACCCCCGCAAAATACATGCATTGACACCCAAACATTCCGCAACACCCCCGCAAAACACATGTTTAACACCCAAACACCCCGCAACACCTCACTACGCTACTCCTATACACATGTCTTCGTCCACCATCACTCCGAGACACCTCCCTATGGGAATGCTAAGCATATGCATTAATGCATCAACGACTTGCAACACCTCCGCATGAGGTGACAAGGTGGCAACACCATACAACACCAACAATGACATCACCAACAACAACACCAACAACACCACCACCACACCACACCATGGTGACAACACAAGAACACAACGACACACCACACCACAATGACAACACAACAACATCGCAACAAGACAAGCATATGCATTGATGCATCAACGACATGCAACACCTCTACATAAGGTGACAAGGTGCCAACAACACACAACAATAACAACATCAACAACACAATGACACACCACACACACCACCACACACCACACAAGTGACAAGTGACCGGGTGCAAGTTCATAGCCTCATCTTTCGTGCTCCCGCTATCCTTCACCCACCACACTACCATTGACGCCCACCTACCAAACCTACACCTATGCCATGTCGCACAACAAGCACGGGCTGGCAACCACTCAAGTGCTCCACCATCTAGCTATCGTCCCCTTTGGAGAGGGATGGGTAGGGTCATTGTGGTGTGTGGGCATGGCATGGCATGGGTGGGCTGGGTGGGCTGATACTACGGGAACCCACTCCAAGCTGCCCACTCCATGTTGCCCGCTCCGAGTTGCTACGCCAAGGGTAGGGTAGGGAGAGGGCTGCTACGCCAAGGGTAGGGTAGGGAGAGGGCTGCTACGCCAAGGGTAGGGTAGGGAGAGGGTTGCACATCGTGCGTGCGTTGTGGGGCGGGGGGTGGGAAAGGGGGGAGGTAGGTGGGGTGGCAAACTTGGAGGTGGTGGGCTGACCATGGGACTTGCAGTAAACAAGGAGCAACTTTGCGGTTAGGCTGGGCATCGGACCACTCATGTGCAAGGGCTGGCCACTCACACTTTGCTAGCGCCACTTCTATACCTACCTGGCAGCGCCTCCATGGCTGCAGCTCCTGGCTGCTCCTGCGCTCCATGCGCCTGCTTCTTGTGGTAGGGTGATGGAGGAGGGGGTGGGGGTGGGGGTGGGGGTGGGGGTGGGGGTGGGGGTGGGGGTGGGGGTGGGGGTGGGGGTGGGGGTGGGGGTGGGGGTGGGGGTGGGGGTGGGGGTGGGGGTGGGGGAGGGGGTGGGGGTGGGGGTGGGGGTGGGGGTGGGGGTGGGGGTGGGGGAGGGGGAGGGGGAGGGAAGGGGGATGGGTGTGGCCACTAGAACCTGCAAACAACAACAAGGGCATGACAGGAGGTCAGAGTTGGGACCACACAGTTACAAGGTCATGACAGGCGGTCAGAGTTGGTGAGGGATGTGAGATGATAGGTAGGGGTAGGGAGGGGAGGTGACGGAGAGGGCTGGGCTGGGCTGGGCTGGGCTGGGCTGGGCTGGGCTGGGCTGGGCTGGGCTGGGCTGGGCTGGGCTGGGCTGGGCTGGGCTGGGCTGGGCTGGGCTGGGCTGGGCTGGGCTGGGCTGGGCTGGGCTGGGCTGGGCTGGGCTGGGCTGGGGAGTTGGGTAGGGAAGGGGCTCTACACCATCGCAGCCTTGCCTGCAATCACCAAGCATACTACACATGTGATGCTCATGGTCAAGGCTGTTGCCACACTCCTGGCAAGCATGGCAAGCCTATGCTGATGCCACACACCTGTTGCTTTGAGTCATGCCATGTAGTTGTAGCTGTTGTTGTGCACTTGAAGTGTTTGACAACAAGACAAGACATGCTGAACATTTGCTGCACCTCGAGGTTGCACCTCCTAACTGCTCCGAGTGCTTATCCGCCCCACCGCTGTGCGCTTTCCCCTTCTCCTCCGATCTTATCTTTGCTATCTCACTTGCACAAGCAACGCATGACACATTGATGCTATGCGATCGCACCTGTGTAGTCTTTGTCCATTCTCTTGCTTCCCTTACTCCACCGATCCGCGCCTCCCTTGCTCCTCCGATCCGACTGCTTATCGCCGCGCCTCCTGGCTACGACTTGTTAATGTACCTTCTGGCTCCTAGTCGCGCTTCCTCTTTGTGACTGGTCGCAGATGCCTGCGAGGCTGGAGGCTGATAGTGGCCGACATGGGGGCTACTTCGCGAAAATGCGACCTTAAGCCTAGTTGTGAGGCTACTCGTAGCTGGTCGTGGCTGCTTTGAGGATTGGTCTTAGTGTGCATGCGGTTTGGCTGCATGGTACTTCAAATGCCGAGGTGTGCGTCTGTACAGATAAATACCCCCGGGAATCTGTACAGAAACACCTCTTGCCATCTGTACAGATACCACTTGTCGACATCTGTACAGATTTTATCCTTGCTATCTGTTCAGATTTAATCTTTGGGCATCTGTACAGATAATTATATGTTTGTCTGTACAGATGCTAATTATTGCCATCTGTACAGATATACATCCCCGGGAATCTGTACAGATAGCCTCTCACTATCTGTACAGATGTTACCTTAATGCTATCTGTACAGATTTATCGATAAATATCTGTACAGATGCCAACAATTAAGAATCTGTACAGATATCCCAAAATAATCTGTACAGATTCCTAAGGTTAGCTATCTGTACAGATGCAAGGAAGGCATCTGTACAGATGCCGCATATCCTTGGGGCCATCGACATGCACCTGTACAGATGGCGGGCCCATTAGACGGGCATCTGTACAGATTCCCAAAAAGGGGGGGGTACCTCGCGCGCGGATCGATGTATCTTCGCAACCGCTGCGAGTCAAGACTTCATTCAAGAGCGAGGTCCCCCTTAAACTCAACGCTCTATCGTTCTATCGGAGCAGAAAGTCCATCCGATGCAAAAAAGGCCCCCGCGTCGGCCTTATTTATCGTGAGTGAGGCCTGCCAACAGCACACAATACGACAACCCGCCCTGATATCATCATGGTCAGCACCAAAAGCAACAAAAGAAACAGGGATAAGGACGAGTCCAAGAAGCACGTCACCATACTGGAGATTAAATATTGCGCCGACTCTCGATGGACCGAACAACTAGAAAAAGCCAGCACACAACACGCAGCCCTCGCCACGGCCATCCGGGAAGCTGGCAACACCGTTACAATCCGACCTATCCTACTTGGCATAGGCGGCATTACATACGAAGCACACACCAAGCAACATATGAGGGAGTTGGGTGTAACACACACTAACACCATCAAACTACTTAACAAGCTCACCCGGCACGCAGTGATAAGCTCACATAGCATCGCCAAAACAAGCTACAGACTCAGAGCAGGGAAAGGGGATTGGGGCTAGGAAGGGTCTCTCCATCACCCAGGGTAGGTGGTGGGAGCAGGCCGCGCCCCAGGCGGAAGCTCCTTCCATAATGCACGCCGGCTCCACGCCGGAGTAGTCTTCTTCTTCTTCACCAGGACCCTGCAAATGGGCAACAGGACCCTGCAAAAGGCCTGTGCACTAGGACCCTGCGCAGGGTCACCAGGACCCTGCGCAGGGTCACCAGGACCCTGCGCAGGGTCACTGTAACCCTGTGCAGGGTCACTAGGACCCGGCACAGGGTCACCAGGACCCTGCACAGGGTCTGAAGCACTTAGTCATGTTCATCAGCACTAAGAATCCTAAAGAACATGATGATATGGATTTTTTTGAAATTTTCATTATGGCTTTCATCCAGATGCCACCGACCTGTGCCAGTCAGCAAGACCCTTCACAGGGTCAGTAGGACCCTACAAAGGGTCAGTAGGACCCTGCAGAAGGCCAGAGCGCCAGGACCCTGCACAGGGTCACCAGGACCCTGCACAGGGTCCTGCCGACCTTTTAAATATTAAATACATGTAATGTTAAAAATAAGCTACAAAATAGTTGTTCTAATATTTAATTTTGATTCTAACCATGGTCGTAGGACCCTGCGCAGGGTCCTGGCACACAGGGTTTTCAGGACCCTGCGCAGGGTTTTCAGGACCCTGCGCAGGGTCTGTAGGACCCTGCGCAGGGTCCTAGCGTCACCATGGTCGTAGGACCCTGCGCAGGGTCCTGGCACACAGGGTCAGCAGGACCCTGCGCAGGGTCCTAGCGCCTTTAAAATATTAAATACATGTAATATTAAAAATAAACTACAAAATAGTTGTTCTAATATTTAATTTTAATTCTAACCATGGTCGTAGGACCCTGCGCAGGGTCCTGGCACACAGGGTCAGCAGGACCCTGCGCAGGGTTTCCAGGACCCTGCGCAGGGTCTGTAGGACCCTGCGCAGGGTCCTAGCGTCACCATGGTCGTAGGACCCTGCGCAGGGTCCTGGCACACAGAGTCGGGAGGATACCAAACAGAAACGACAGGACCTAGCAAAGGGTCTGCGGGAAGCCTGACAGGGTCCTGGCACACAGGGTCAGAACAAAACCTGGAAAACTCCTGACTCATAGGGTCAGTAGGACCCTGCGCAGGGTCGCCAGGACCCTGCGCAGGGTCCTACGACCATGGTGACGCTAGGACCCTGCGCAGGGTCCTAGGACACGGGCCATAGCTCATCACTGGCTTGGACTTTTTGCATGCTACCTACTAGGTTGGGCAGCTGTAACCACCCTCTACAACCTCTCATACTCACATTTCATGAAAAGACACTTTGATCACTCGGTGCCAACTCCCTTAGCCAAAATCAGGGTCACAGCCCCACACCTGGTCCAACAACTCGACACCGAGTGAGAATTACACTTTGGACCAAGAGAGTCTTGACCTCCCCTAGGTCTCAACAACCTACATGCCAAGTTTCAGACCTGAACTCTCAAGTTTTTCAAGCCAGTCAGCCCTTAATTTGCACGAGTGACTCCTTTGCTTTACCTGCATGCACATGCCGGTGGTTCACAATGCGCTCTACTTCATACTGTGGGGAATCATCTAACCAGCCCAGCTCAGTGGGGGGTAGACGACCAAAGTTGCCCTCATAGGGTCTTAGCAACGACACATGGAAGACAGGATGGATCCTGGACATGGCTGGTGGCAGGGTCAGCTTTACAGCGTCTCTACCCACATGAGCCTCAATCCTGAAAGGCCCCACATACCGTGGTAGCAGCTTCCTGGCTTTGCCCACCATGTTACGCAGGTTCATGGTACTAAGCAGCACACGGTCACCCACTTGGAACATACTGTCCGAGGATTTCCTGTGTGGATTAGCGCCATTGGACTGCCGACTCTGTGCCAGTTTCATACATCTTCTGGCTTCTTGAACACCTTTCTCCCAGCCATCAGAGAAGAACTGGGCCATGGGAGGTGGCAACCGAGGTAACTCATGGGTCACCGGTGTCAATGGGGATTGTCCATAGTTGATCAGAAAAGGTGTAGACTTAATGCTTTCTTGCCATGAGTTATTGATTGCAAACTCGGCGAACGAGAGGTGTTTAGGCCAGTCTCGTTGAGTGGGAGAGATATAATGCCTAAGCATCTCCTCCAACACTTTGTTGTACCGCTCAACCTGCCCATTTGACTGGGGGTGATAGCTGGAGGTAAGAGAATGTTTCATGCACATTAGCTTGCATACAGCTTGCCAGAACTTACTCACGAATAGGGAGCCCCGATCACTCACAACTTCAGATGGTAGCCCATGATGGACAAATACCGAATCAATGAAGAGTTGTGCAAACTCAGGAGCATCCATGCTTTCCTTGCATGGCACTAGGTGCACCATTTTGGAAAGCCTGTCAACGAATACACAGATGGAATCATATCCATGTGATCCGGACGGTAGTTTGGTTATGAAGTCCATGTGCATGACTTCCCAGCGGTATCCAGGTATAGACAGAGGATGAAGGAACCCCCATGGCTTAGCTGTAACTGACTTGTTTCTCTGGCATGCATCACATGTTGTTACATAGTGACGCACATCAGTGCGTAAGTGTTTCCACCAGAACACACGCATGACACGCTCCAATGTCTTAGTGATCCCAACGTGGCCAGCATACTTAGCATCATGCATTTCATGCAGGATATGCTCTCGTAGCTGTTTGTCACGGGGCACAATGACAGTACGTCTCTTTTGATGTCTCCATAAGCCATGTTCATCCAGGTAAAAGTTCTTTGTCTTCCTACGCTTGGTGAAGTTGGAGTCAGCAGCATAAGCTCTGACCAACCACTCATGCAGATTTGACAGAGGACCTGGTGGTTTAGGTGCACTGGGTTCTCCATCTGCTGGTACATCAGCAGCCCAAGTGACACGCTTAGTGGGTGGCCTGGCGGCAGCACCAGCACCATGGCTTGGTGGTGGCTGTGTGGGTGGCGCAGCGGCAGCACCAGCACTGTTTTTCTGCGCCTCAGCACAAGTTTCCTCCCCCTCCTGAGAACGACGCTGGCTTCTAGTCGTCACTAGAATACTACGCACATTATCTGCACCAGAGCCCTTACACGTCTGCAATGGGGCTGCTGGAATGCGTGACAACGGGTCAGCAGGATTTGATATACCAGGTAGATATTCAATGGTATATGAGAAGCGGGCCAGGAATTCCATCCATCTAGTCTGCCTGCGTGAGAGTATAGTTTGAGTAGGCAGAGAGATGAGCGGCTTGTGATCTGTGTACAGTGTGAATGGTACCCCTTCCAGGTAGCATCGCCACTGTTGGCAAGCAGATACCAATGCCAGCAGTTCATGTTCGCCCGTGGTGTAATTAATCTCAGCAGGGATTAATTTCCTGGAGTAATACGCCAATGGGTAGCCATCCTGCATCAGGACTGCACCGATGCCCTCAAGGGACGCATCGCAGTGCACCTGAAACGGCTTGCTGTGATCAGGAAGCTTGAGCAAAGGCACATTAGAAATGGCCTGCTTCAGAGCATTGAACGCATCCAGCTCAGCCTGAGGCCATGCCTTCCAAGGGAAGGACTCCTTCTTGGGGCCAGTCAGGTTAGTGAGGGGTGCAGCAATAGTGCTAAAATTATGTACAAATTTACGTACATAGTTAGCAGCGCCCAGGAAAGACTGCAGAGTTTTGAGGCTAGTAGGTACTGGCCATTCAGAGATTGCAGTAACTTTACACGGGTCAACAGAGATGCCTTGAGCACTAATAATATGGCCCAGGAATTTTAATGTTCTCTGCATAAATTCACACTTAGATAGCTTAGCATAAAATTTATTTTTACGCAATAAGTCAAACACACGCCTGAGGTGGACTAGGTGCTCCTCACTGTCCTTGGACATCACTAGGATGTCATCAAGGTACACGAGTGCACAGTCATTGATCACCTCAGCAAATGCTTCATTCATTACACGTTGGAACGTGGCAGGAGCATTTGTCAGGCCAAAGCACAGTACCTTGAATTGGTAGTGCCCCATGGGAGTCCTGAACGCGGTCTTAGGGACATCCTCAGCCGGGATGCGGATCTGGTGGTAACCAGCCTGCAGATCGAGGGAGGAGAACACAGTTTTTCCTGCTAGCTGATCAAACAGATCATCAATGCGTGGCAAAGGATACTGGTCCCTAATGGTAATCTTATTTAGCTGACGGTAATCAATACACATGCGCAGCTCACCTAGCGGGGCAAGCGAGGGATGACCACTGGCTCTGCCCAGTCTGCGCACACGGCGAAGACGACCTTAAAACTGCCATGCGAAAGTCAGTGGAGACGGATCTAATAAAGGCCCACTGGCACCCCACAACTGAACCTAAGCCGCTAATTCTAGCACATATCGACTACACCGATAAGAAGAATGAGTACGACGCGGACAATAGTAAGAGACAAGAGGCGAGACGCCGACCACCCGCCGCGGCCCTCCCAGAGCATACCCGGCAGGGTCTGCCCGACCCCCACACCTGGATACCCCGCTGCACCGACCTGCACTCCAGAGCCACATTCCACACCTCACCGGTTAACCCGCAAACAGACATCGTCGGGACGGGAAGGTGTGAAATCACACTCCAGAATCACTCCCACATCACCACCCAAGCTATGTGTGGAGGGAGCCAAGGACCCAACCTGCCCCAACACAGCCTCATTGAACACGTAGTAGCCCATGATGAGGCGGGGCGCACAGTGGGCCTGATCAACAAGACCACTTACCAAAATCTAACCACATGGCTGCAGCACACACCACACCCACGGGACCCAGCCATGGAGCTAGCAGCTCTCCTACGTAGAAATAATACACAAAGCACCCCCCAACCACTTTTAGCAGCACAAAACAAGGCCATCACCACCCTCTACAACACACAATACTTTCCCAGCACCGTCCAGAGATGGGCCAATCCACTCACGGTCAGGGCTGAGACCACTACCTACTGGAGCCCAGACATCAACGACACAGCCTATGGGGCACACCACAACTGCCTCCTCGTGAGACACACAGGGCTCTCTACATGGAACGTCCCAGCTGAGGATGCCCTGGCCCTAAAATGCATCAAACATGCAATACACTCTGCCACAATGGAGGAGGCCACGGCCACTATCCTGCTCATCCCAGGAAAGAAAGGCATCTCATATCCTAAACACATAGCCATGCTCAAAAGCTACCCGGAGTACTGTCAGCACCTGGCCACCATCCCCCTTGACAAATCAAAGGCAGCTACCAAGTCATGCAAACACGCCACGCTGCTCACCTACATCGTTTGGAACAAGGCGGGGCAACAACTCGTCACAAAAGGGAATCCACAGGGCTGGCTGGCCAACACAGCCACGGCGCTACACCCCAGACCCGAACGGCACCCTAAACACAACCAACCCTCGAAACACGTCCAGTCCACCCAACTGCCCAGCGGGCACTACAAGCACACGCACCTCCCGGCAGACCGCGAGCTCCCCGCCATGGGGCACATGCGCCAACCCAACCAGATCGCACCCCCGTTCTGCACAACATCAAGTATGGTCATCCCCAACTGGAGGACTGTCACGTACACAGATGGCAGCTGCATGCAAGGAACGGATCGCGCCCCGTCGCGGAAAGTGGGAGCGGGAGTGTACACACCGGTGAATGACGAGCGGCTCACCATTGCCCTACCCGACCACAGCACCATAAACAGAGCAGAGCTCGCAGCTATCCACGCGGCCATCAAATCGGGAGCAACCCATATCGCCACTGACAGCCTCTGCTCCATATACCAAATACGGAGAGCACTGGCCAACCCAATGTCGCTCCGCACACATCCTCACAGGGACATATTGGCCGACATCGCCACCCTGATCATGAACAGCCGCGACACTATACACCTACGAAAAGTCCGGGCACATTCCGGCATCATCGGAAATGAAGCGGCAGACACACTGGCCAAACACGCGGCTATGTACCCGGAGCAGGCCCACACTCAGGCCCCGCACGAGCACACCGAACAACAGACCTGGCTGAGCGCAACCACCGAAACTGGCACCACCATACCGCTACCGGACTGCCGACACAGCGTACGCACACATATGCGCGCCAAACACAAACTGGGACTCGCAAACCAAGATAGCATCTACTACCAGATGTCCCAAGACATCGCCAGGGTCGCAGCCAAAGGGTCATGTGAAAGAGTAATGCTCGACCCGGGCATCCCGACCGCTGCCCAAAGAACAGCACTGCTCTACCGCACTGGCGGGCTCTACAATCAGAAATTGGCGATGCGCTGGGGGAAGACCGCGGACGATCGGTGCCCGCTCTGCGGCGAGGCCGATAGTGCTACTCACCTTCTCTCGGGATGCACCCGCACTGCAGCTTTAGTACAAGAGCGGCACAACGGGGCGGGACGCCTCATCACTAAAGCGATCAGTAAAGGCTCGCAAGGAGGGTGCATCACATACACTGACATCGGCAGCCACGCACGCGGCGAGCAAAACGACATGGACCTCCCTAACACCACCTTAAGCGACACCCTTGCAGCCATAGGCCTGCCAACAGCACACAATACGACAACCCGCCCTGATATCATCATGGTCAGCACCAAAAGCAACAAAAGAAACAGGGATAAGGACGAGTCCAAGAAGCACGTCACCATACTGGAGATTAAATATTGCGCCGACTCTCGATGGACCGAACAACTAGAAAAAGCCAGCACACAACACGCAGCCCTCGCCACGGCCATCCGGGAAGCTGGCAACACCGTTACAATCCGACCTATCCTACTTGGCATAGGCGGCATTACATACGAAGCACACACCAAGCAACATATGAGGGAGTTGGGTGTAACACACACTAACACCATCAAACTACTTAACAAGCTCACCCGGCACGCAGTGATAAGCTCACATAGCATCGCCAAAACAAGCTACAGACTCAGAGCAGGGAAAGGGGATTGGGGCTAGGAAGGGTCTCTCCATCACCCAGGGTAGGTGGTGGGAGCAGGCCGCGCCCCAGGCGGAAGCTCCTTCCATAATGCACGCCGGCTCCACGCCGGAGTAGTCTTCTTCTTCTTCACCAGGACCCTGCAAATGGGCAACAGGACCCTGCAAAAGGCCTGTGCACTAGGACCCTGCGCAGGGTCACCAGGACCCTGCGCAGGGTCACTGTAACCCTGTGCAGGGTCACTAGGACCCGGCACAGGGTCACCAGGACCCTGCACAGGGTCTGAAGCACTTAGTCATGTTCATCAGCACTAAGAATCCTAAAGAACATGATGATATGGATTTTTTTGAAATTTTCATTATGGCTTTCATCCAGATGCCACCGACCTGTGCCAGTCAGCAAGACCCTTCACAGGGTCAGTAGGACCCTACAAAGGGTCAGTAGGACCCTGCAGAAGGCCAGAGCGCCAGGACCCTGCACAGGGTCACCAGGACCCTGCACAGGGTCCTGCCGACCTTTTAAATATTAAATACATGTAATGTTAAAAATAAGCTACAAAATAGTTGTTCTAATATTTAATTTTGATTCTAACCATGGTCGTAGGACCCTGCGCAGGGTCCTGGCACACAGGGTTTTCAGGACCCTGCGCAGGGTTTCCAGGACCCTGCGCAGGGTCTGTAGGACCCTGCGCAGGGTCCTAGCGTCACCATGGTCGTAGGACCCTGCGCAGGGTCCTGGCACACAGGGTCAGCAGGACTAGGGTTAGGGTTAGGGTAACCGTTAGGGTTAGGGTTGCGCAGGGTCCTGGGGGTTAGGGTTAGGGTTAACCCTACGACCATGGTGACGCTAGGACCCTGCGCAGGGTCCTAGGACACGGGCCATAGCTCATCACTGGCTTGGACTTTTTGCATGCTACCTACTAGGTTGGGCAGCTGTAACCACCCTCTACAACCTCTCATACTCACATTTCATGAAAAGACACTTTGATCACTCGGTGCCAACTCCCTTAGCCAAAATCAGGGTCACAGCCCCACACCTGGTCCAACAACTCGACACCGAGTGAGAATTACACTTTGGACCAGGAGAGTCTTGACCTCCCCTAGGTCTCAACAACCTACATGCCAAGTTTCAGACCTGAACTCTCAAGTTTTTCAAGCCAGCCAGCCCTTAATTTGCACGAGTGACTCCTTTGCTTTACCTGCATGCACATGCCGGTGGTTCACAATGCGCTCTACTTCATACTGTGGGGAATCATCTAACCAGCCCAGCTCAGTGGGGGGTAGACGACCAAAGTTGCCCTCATAGGGTCTTAGCAACGACACATGGAAGACAGGATGGATCCTGGACATGGCTGGTGGCAGGGTCAGCTTTACAGCGTCTCTACCCACATGAGCCTCAATCCTGAAAGGCCCCACATACCGTGGTAGCAGCTTCCTGGCTTTGCCCACCATGTTACGCAGGTTCATGGTACTAAGCAGCACACGGTCACCCACTTGGAACATACTGTCCGAGGATTTCCTGTGTGGATTAGCGCCATTGGACTGCCGACTCTGTGCCAGTTTCATACATCTTCTGGCTTCTTGAACACCTTTCTCCCAGCCATCAGAGAAGAACTGGGCCATGGGAGGTGGCAACCGAGGTAACTCATGGGTCACCGGTGTCAATGGGGATTGTCCATAGTTGATCAGAAAAGGTGTAGACTTAATGCTTTCTTGCCATGAGTTATTGATTGCAAACTCGGCGAACGAGAGGTGTTTAGGCCAGTCTCGTTGAGTGGGAGAGATATAATGCCTAAGCATCTCCTCCAACACTTTGTTGTACCGCTCAACCTGCCCATTTGACTGGGGGTGATAGCTGGAGGTAAGAGAATGTTTCATGCCCATTAGCTTGCATACAGCTTGCCAGAACTTACTCACGAATAGGGAGCCCCGATCACTCACAACTTCAGATGGTAGCCCATGATGGACAAATACCGAATCAATGAAGAGTTGTGCAAACTCAGGAGCATCCATGCTTTCCTTGCATGGCACTAGGTGCACCATTTTGGAAAGCCTGTCAACGAATACACAGATGGAATCATATCCATGTGATCCGGACGGTAGTTTGGTTATGAAGTCCATGTGCATGACTTCCCAGCGGTATCCAGGTATAGACAGAGGATGAAGGAACCCCCATGGCTTAGCTGTAACTGACTTGTTTCTCTGGCATGCATCACATGTTGTTACATAGTGACGCACATCAGTGCGTAAGTGTTTCCACCAGAACACACGCATGACACGCTCCAATGTCTTAGTGATCCCAACGTGGCCAGCATACTTAGCATCATGCATTTCATGCAGGATATGCTCTCGTAGCTGTTTGTCACGGGGCACAATGACAGTACGTCTCTTTTGATGTCTCCATAAGCCATGTTCATCCAGGTAAAAGTTCTTTGTCTTCCTACGCTTGGTGAAGTTGGAGTCAGCAGCATAAGCTCTGACCAACCACTCATGCAGATTTGACAGAGGACCTGGTGGTTTAGGTGCACTGGGTTCTCCATCTGCTGGTACATCAGCAGCCCAAGTGACACGCTTAGTGGGTGGCCTGGCGGCAGCACCAGCACCATGGCTTGGTGGTGGCTGTGTGGGTGGCGCAGCGGCAGCACCAGCACTGTTTTTCTGCGCCTCAGCACAAGTTTCCTCCCCCTCCTGAGAACGACGCTGGCTTCTAGTCGTCACTAGAATACTACGCACATTATCTGCACCAGAGCCCTTACACGTCTGCAATGGGGCTGCTGGAATGCGTGACAACGGGTCAGCAGGATTTGATATACCAGGTAGATATTCAATGGTATATGAGAAGCGGGCCAGGAATTCCATCCATCTAGTCTGCCTGCGTGAGAGTATAGTTTGAGTAGGCAGAGAGATGAGCGGCTTGTGATCTGTGTACAGTGTGAATGGTACCCCTTCCAGGTAGCATCGCCACTGTTGGCAAGCAGATACCAATGCCAGCAGTTCATGTTCGCCCGTGGTGTAATTAATCTCAGCAGGGATTAATTTCCTGGAGTAATACGCCAATGGGTAGCCATCCTGCATCAGGACTGCACCGATGCCCTCAAGGGACGCATCGCAGTGCACCTGAAACGGCTTGCTGTGATCAGGAAGCTTGAGCAAAGGCACATTAGAAATGGCCTGCTTCAGAGCATTGAACGCATCCAGCTCAGCCTGAGGCCATGCCTTCCAAGGGAAGGACTCCTTCTTGGGGCCAGTCAGGTTAGTGAGGGGTGCAGCAATAGTGCTAAAATTATGTACAAATTTACGTACATAGTTAGCAGCGCCCAGGAAAGACTGCAGAGTTTTGAGGCTAGTAGGTACTGGCCATTCAGAGATTGCAGTAACTTTACACGGGTCAACAGAGATGCCTTGAGCACTAATAATATGGCCCAGGAATTTTAATGTTCTCTGCATAAATTCACACTTAGATAGCTTAGCATAAAATTTATTTTTACGCAATAAGTCAAACACACGCCTGAGGTGGACTAGGTGCTCCTCACTGTCCTTGGACATCACTAGGATGTCATCAAGGTACACGAGTGCACAGTCATTGATCACCTCAGCAAATGCTTCATTCATTACACGTTGGAACGTGGCAGGAGCATTTGTCAGGCCAAAGCACAGTACCTTGAATTGGTAGTGCCCCATGGGAGTCCTGAACGCGGTCTTAGGGACATCCTCAGCCGGGATGCGGATCTGGTGGTAACCAGCCTGCAGATCGAGGGAGGAGAACACAGTTTTTCCTGCTAGCTGATCAAACAGATCATCAATGCGTGGCAAAGGATACTGGTCCCTAATGGTAATCTTATTTAGCTGGCGGTAATCAATACACATGTGCAGCTCACCTGATTTCTTCTGGACAAACAGCACAGGTGCAACATCACTCCTACAAATTAATCCCTGCGTCCGTCCCTGCGTGTTGACCGACCTTGTCCGATCGGGCTGGAATTGTTGATAGATGGTAGTTGTGGGAGGGTAGCAAGGGCACGCCCCGAGGCTACTCTCCCCCCTTAATGCACGCCCGACGGCGAGGGCGTAGTCTTTCTTTCTTTCTTTCTTTCTTTCTTTCTTTCTTTCTTTCTTTCTTTCTTAGATGGTAGTTTGCAGAATATAAAACATATTTTTCAGAATCAATAATTAAAACAATTCAAAGGCGGCTGCGCTGTGGCCCTGTGGCTAGAGTGCAGGGATAAGTGCAGGGATA
This sequence comes from Haematococcus lacustris, assembly GCA_030144725.1. Taxonomy (NCBI): domain Eukaryota; kingdom Viridiplantae; phylum Chlorophyta; class Chlorophyceae; order Chlamydomonadales; family Haematococcaceae; genus Haematococcus; species Haematococcus lacustris. The sequence goes on along the minus strand of JASKMD010000023.1, from coordinate 1,438,222 downwards.
GGTTGCGGGCCACAGCGCAACAGCTTTTGGATTTTTCCAAATATTTTTCTTGAAAAATATGTTTTATTTTCTGAAAACTGTCATCTATCAAATTTCAGCCCGATCGGACAAGGTCGGTAGAACGCAGGGACAAACGCAGGGACTAAATTGTAGGAGTGATAGGGTGATGAGCTGGGCTCTATCAAGCCTTTAGCTAGCAAGTCAGTGATCTGTTTACGCAGTTCATCTTGCTCAGGTTTGGACATCCTATAGCTGGGCCTAGCTGGAGGCTTGCCATCAGGCTGCAAGGGGATGGAGTGCCCTACTGCACGCTCTGGCGGGAGTCCTGTGATAGGTTGGAATACATCAGAGTATTCATCAAGCAAATCCTGCAGGTGCTGCCTCTGTACATGGGACACAGCATCTACTAGTAAGGCAAGGTCTTCCAGAGACACCATAGCTACCATGGCTGAGCCACCCTTACGCAGCCATCTGGCTGCTTGCTTTGCTGTCACAAGAACCTTTGGATTGGCTTTGGACACAGCAGCAAGGACAGCAGCAGGTGGGCGGGGCAGTGAGTGGGTGGATCCAGGTGGCCTTGTGGCAGCACACTGGCCAGCAGCACTCTGGTCACCTGTGTGTGGGTGCAAGGTTTTATTACCTTGGGGAGTGCGCAGGGTAAGAGTCTTGTCGACGTAGTCGACCAAGGCTCCCTGCACAGTCAACCAGTCAGCACCCAGGAGCACGTCATAAGCGTGAACCAGGTCAGGCATGACAGTCAACAGGCACATGCAGCAGAAGCTGTTGATGCGCAGCTGCACTTTGACATAATGCTCACATATCACAGGCTGGTTGTTGGCAACATCAAACCTGAGTGACATGGGATAAGTAAATACTGGGATGTTATGCAGCTGAACAAAGCTAGCACTGATGAGTGATGCATCAGCACCACTATCAGCTAACATGTGACAGGCATGAGTATCAATGGTGCCAGCAAACTGGAACCTCACCTTGTCGTCTTGACCAGAGACCCCCAAGATGACTTGAGACGGTGCACGGGGACAACACAGGGCAGTCTTACACGAGAGAATATGACCCACACAGGGGTCAGCAGCACTGAAACAGGATCCACAGTTCTGAGCTGCTGACACAGCAGTCTGCTCAGAGAACGCATGGCCATCAACAGTTGGATCAGGGAAAGGCTGGCTCATAGCATGCACAGCAACACCATCAACAACCATCAGTTGGGGCTCAGTCCCAGTCATATCAGTGGAACAGGTGCATAAGACAGGTTCATCAGCGTGTACCACAGCACAGGAGTGGCACTGTCCTGGCTGGGCAACCCCTCACTTTCCATTGGCAGCTGCAATCCTGCCCTTCTTGGGCTCAGAGTCATTGTGCTCAGAGGGACGCTTCCCTGCAGCCTTTGCATCAGCAGGAGGACGAGGGTAGCCAGATAGCTTCCTGGCTTCCAGAGCTGGCATGTCCTTGTAGGGACACAGAGGCTTAAGGTGCCTGGGATCATAGCAATGATGACAATACTGGCCTGGCTTCATGTTGGACTGCTCAGCAGCCTCCTCAGCCTTCTGCTTCAGAATGACACGGTAGCCAGCAGCAGGACCAGCAGCCATGCCAGCCCTGAAGCCCCTGGAACGGGCTGGGACTTTGGCAGGTGGGTCGCTCTGGGTGCTCTTAGGAGGACGAGGGTTGTTTGCACGCTCCAGACCCTCAGACAGCTGCTTAGCCTGCACAGCAGCAACATGCCGCTTGGTGCCGACTGCCTCAGCAAGGATCTCAGCAGCACGCTGAGCCTGCCTGGCAGAATCGATAGCCTGAGCCAGAGTGAAGGCAGGAAAAGGAGCAGAATCCCTTAGGACTGCCTTTTTCAGCTCAGATGTCAGTCCCTTGATAAACAGGGAGACAAGCAAACTCTCATCCATGCACTGGACACCAGCAGTCAGCAGATTGTTCCTGAAAGCAGTGACATATTCATTCAGAAGGAGCTGGGACGACATGCGAATGCTGCCTTCAAGTAGCTGTTTCTGGGTATCAGTCTGATCGTCACGCAAGTCGTCTCCTGTATACTCAAGAAAGGACAGTCGCAGGTAAGGCCAGGTAGGTGCGGTGCGGGTTTGTGCGAAATGAGCAGCACGGATGGATGGCAACCAAGCATCACGCGCAGCCCCGGACAGGAATGCAGGAAAGACAGAGGCAATGTCCAGGTTGAAGCGCTGGCAATGTGCTTCTAAGTCGTCACAGAAGGCAGAGGCCCTGCGGCGAGACTTGGTGCAATTGTCTGTCCACTTGTCAGGGCCAGGCACAGACTTAGCAGCTGGAGCCTGATTATTGACCTGGGGAAAGAGGTGGTGCAGAGCGCCGCCTCTCCCACCGATCGAGTTAAAGGTACCAGGAATACACGCAGGGCGTGTACCTGACCTACTCGGGGACGGAGTGCGCATATCAAACAGCCTGTCCTGGATGGAGGGAGGGGACCCAGGAAATAGATCCACCTTTTCAGCCAGCGCAGCCAGTGTGCGATCTGTTAGCTTTTGGCGAGATTCCATCTTGGCCAGCTTGGTTCTGGTTTCCTTCAGCTGGTCCTGCGTGTCCAGCAGCGACTGGGCCAGCTGGTCTGCGGAGGACAGGTCAATCTCGCCCTCAGAGACGTCGTCAGCCTCTTCTTCCTCGTCCTGCTCCTCTTCTTCGTCTTCTTCATTGTCTGGAGGGACTGGGCCATCGCCCTGCCCATTCCGCGACGGAGTTACAGCAGGAGCACCGTCGGGGAACAAAGACGCCCTCAGGGACCTGGCAAACTCGGGATCAGATAGGGCCTGGGCCAATATGGCCTGGGAACCCGCAGGACCGCCGGCTGAGCCAACGCCTGGTGTGTCGCCATTCGGCGTAGTGTCAGTCATGGTGCGGCCAGTCACTGAGGTATCGAAATACGGAAACCAATGTAGCGTTCAGAAAGAACGCGCCTTAAATCTTTTCAGTGTGTGAACGCCATGCAACGCTAACCGCAGTTACAGGTGTCAGACTGCTGCAGCGCAACCAGGCTAAGACATAGAACGGCCTCCGGGGATCGAACCCGAATGGTGGGCAGCAGTACAGCCCACCACTTAACCTGCCTCTATCACACTTCAGCAGTGACACTAGCGCCGATCCGCTTAGTGCAGAATCGGAACGCTACACCACATTATCCTCTTGACTACAGACCCGGTCATATCACATCTTTAAGCCATCATATTCAGTCATATGACCAATTCCTCTGCAAGTCATATGATCGGTCGCGCCCTAGTGGCCAGGTAGTAGGTACTACTCACGAAGCGGTCAAGCAATGCAGCAGCCTTGCATACTTCCGAGCATGGGTGGAGGGGCGTCGTTACATCGGTTTGACGTGCCATGTGCATTGTTTTGACTGCGGCGACTGTCCCTGACTGTTTGCAGAGGCTACTGGGCCACGTCGGTCGCGGCGGTCGGTCGCGGCGAGGCCCGCATGAGCAAAACTGACATGAATTTGAATGTCAAGATTCGAGCCGCCATAGCACTCAGCACAGTGCACAGTATTTAATGATACATGTTTCACCGCATAGCTGACGGAGTCCTCTATCCAGTGACGTGCGAAACATAAATAGAAACCACGTGGCTGAGACGCGGCGTCGTTTTGATTACCAGGGGTCGGTTTCCTATCATTTCCTGTCATTTTAGTTGGGGTCGCCTGACTTGACCCCTGCTGCTCAGCTGGAGGGGTGGGCAGCCCAGGGGCAGCACCAGCGCCAGCTGCCTGCTGCTGCCAGGGGGGTGCAGCAGGAGGGGGGGGCAGGTCAGGGGCGGCACCAGCACCAGCTGCCTGCTGCTGCCAGGGGGGTGCAGGACTGTGCAGACGCAAAGTATGTTCCCACAAGCCTACTCAATGAAATGCCGTGCTTTCTTCTCCAACAGCTGTGTCGTTGAGTTACGAACAAAGTAATAACTCGAAAGTCTAATAACTCACAGTGGTCAGCTCACCACATGCCAGTTTGTGCAAGGGGGTCCCTTTTTCTGTGTGGCTGCCTAGAGAGACCTCTATCCATTCGCACTTCGCTACAATGTCGAGTTATTACTTGCCCAACGATGGCACTCCGACGTAACACCAATGAAAGGCTTGCGGAGTGAGCCTGGCGGGCTGAACATTGATTGTACTTCCTGTTCGATGCCAGGCGCAGTTCAGTCGCTGATGCCGCTACATACCACTAGAACAATCGATGGTGAGCAGCTGAGGTGTATCCGCGCTCGCTTGCGCCGGCATGGCCTCACTCGCAAGAGCGAACGCGCCGTTTACCTCCTCCCATCCCACTCTGACATCTACCGCCAACACCATCCTACAGGCAGAAGCTTCACCTTTCACAGGGGCCATCACCACCTAGCCCGCCTTGACCGCATCTACCTTCCTCCCCAACTCTCGACCTTCTCCCACTCAGCCTCTTGTCACTTTTCCCCCCGAGGCGATCACCATGCAGTCTCCTTTCTTCTCCTCCCCGCCTCTCCCCTACAACCCAGAGGCCCAGGGCGACACCCCATCCCTTGCTCCATGGCTACCAACCCTACCGCCAACCCCCATCTTACTCTTTGGGCCCGTAAAGCAGTCACCTTTGGCCTCACCCTCTCTTCCGCGGATCTCATCTCATGGTGGCCTACCCTACAGAAAGCCTTCAAAACCTTTGCCCACACCCTCCTCCCCCTCACTAAAGAGCACGATCACAGAGCTCTCGTTACCCTCAACACCACCCACCACGACCTTACCCTTGCCCATTCTGCAGTGGCCACAGCTCTCCCTGACACCCTTCCTCATGCCTTAAACCTGGTGGCCCAAGCCTTCACCTCATTCAGGCAAGCGCACTCAGCTACTACCTCTCACCTTACCCGCGACGCGCACTCCACCTGGCTCCACCATAGAGAACAACCCTCCCCCCTCCTCACCTCCCTCATCCACCCACCGACCACCCCTACTTCCATCCCCTCTCTCCGTTCTCCTGGAGGAGAATACCTCACCTCTAACAGATCCATTGCTTCAGCTCTCGGCGCCCACTTCTCGCGGGTCAGCGCTCAACCTCTTACCAACCCACATGCCCAACGAGCGGTTATCACAGCCCTTCAGCTTGAGCTTACTAAAGGCACAGTCCACCTTATCCCCCCCACCCTTGCTGGGTTAGCCGGAGCGGCAGACATCACAGTGGCTGCAGTCCTCACAGCCCTCACCTCCTGCCCCTCGACATCCTCCCCTGGCCCTGACGGCTTACCCTACAACCTTTGGCGCGTCGACGGTGACTGCTGGGCTCCACTGATAGCCAAGCTCTTCACTGCTATCGGCACCACTGGAACCCTCCCCACCGGCTTCAACAGAGGTACCATTACCCCCATCCCCAAACCTTCAGCTCCCAACCGCTCTAACCCTACTTCTTATCGCCCCATCACCCTCCTCCCCTCTCTTTACCGTCTCCTCGCCAAAATCTTGGCAGCCAGGTTCGGGAAAGCCATGGCCCCAGCCATCGGCAGGGAACAATCTGCCTTCCTCCCCGGTCGTCGGATAGAGGATAACATCAACACCACCTCCCTTCTTCCCCACGCCCTCCAGAGTCAAGGGCTCCCAGCAGCCAACATCTACCTCGACATAGCCAAGGCCTTTGACACCGTAGACCGCCACTTCCTTTACACCCTCATGCACACCTTGGGAGCCTCGGACGGGATGGTTAATTGGGCTCGGATCCTCCTTCACAACACCCAGGCTGTTACCCACGTCAACGGCACAGACTCACCCCTTTTCACCTGGTCCGCGGGCGTCCGACAAGGCTGCCCCCTCTCACCCCTCCTTTACCTCTTTGTGGCTCAAGGGTTCGCCTCCTGGCTCATCTCCCACCCACAGCTAGGCGTGCGGATCGGAGGCTCTCGGCTCGTCTGCACTTTCTTCGCTGACGATACCCAGATACACCAAGGCGACCTCACAGACCCTGCCCTCTCAACCCTCTCCCTTGCTCTCACTACCTTTGGAGACGCTTCGGGACAACGGGTAAATACAGACAAATCCTCTGCTGTCCTCATTGGCGTCCCCCTCCCCTCTCCCCCCACCCATCTAGCTGGCATCCCTGTCCATCACTCCGCCACTTCCCTTGGCATCCAACAGGCCAACCCTGCCCTCTCTTCCCCCACCCCTCGCCACACCAGAGCCACCCGAGCCTCTCTTAGACCTCCAAACACCCTCTCCCCTCACCCCGACCCAGCTACCTCCTCAGCCTGGGAGGAGCGCCTGAGGCAAGCCACCGAACACCTCCACCGTCTCAACGGCCTCCCCCTCTCTACCATGGGCAAGGGCATCGCCTCTTCCACCTATGCCCTTAACACCTTCCTCTACCACGCCGAATTCTCGGGCCTACCACCTACTCTCCCTACCTTCACCCATACCCTCTACCACCTTGTGGTCAAGAACCTCCCTTACCCCCTTGCCATAGGCCGTCCTGCTGACGGAGGTTTTGGCCTCCTACCTCTAAGAGAACATATCCAGGCTCGGCACGCCGCCATGGCTACACGGCTTCTACACCACCTCATCAATGACCACGCCTACTCCACCCTTCCCTCCCCGTCCCCCCCACCAGCCAATCCCACCCTTCACCCCCCCCCCTTTACCCGCCCTACACCTACCCGCCCCTTCCTCTCTTTTATCCGTACCTTCCTCTCCAATCTCTACCACACCCTTCACTCCCTCTTCTCCCGTTTTTTCACCCCCCTTCTCTCCTCCAGCCTACCACCTAGCCCCTCCCGAGACAGCCCCTCCCACCCTACCCAGCCTTCTCATACCAACCCCAACACCCTCCCCCCTTCACCAACCCCCCCAACCCCCTCTCAATCATCCCCTTCATGGATCCCCCTAGCAGCCACCCTCCTCACCCACGCCTGTCCCTCTCTCCACCCTGCTCATACCCTCCTTCTCTCTACCCAAGCCACCGTTCCTGACATTTCTCGAGGCATCATAGGCCTCCCTGCACTCTACCAACCCCACCTACTTGTAACGTGCTGAACCACGCTATAAGCCGAGAGATCGTCTAGCGTGTGACTGCGAAGAAACTGCCATGGAGCGGAGTTACAGAGTACCTCGTGAGAGTGCTAGGGCTTAGAACGGGGCCCCCTGGAATCGAACCAGTTGTCCTCACAGCAGCGCTGCTAGGCTTTAACCTGCCCTACTCACTCGGTAAAAGTAATGCGCCCACCTGCGCCCGCCATAGTGTAACGTGCGGGAGTTGTCAACCACGCACCCCACAGGATGACCTAGCCTAAATGCCATGTACACGAGCTTAGAGCGGGGTAGCTCGTTGGGCTGTGAACCCACTGTTCCCTTTACAGGGTTCAGAGTACCTTATGGCCAGCATCACACTTGCATGCGCCGTACAACTGTAACATTCCTCCCCTCCTACAAGGCAGCTTCCCCTCTCCGCCGCACCCTTGGCGACTCGCGGTCTGACATCATGTCAGCCGCTGGACACAGCCGACGGAATACACCGTGGCCTTGCACGAGCCTATCACCCACACACCCATGTGTGCTTCATGTGCATGTAACTTCATGCATGCACCATGTGTGGCTAGCTTGCATGCACCATGTGCCAACATGCATGCAGCAGCAAGCAACCATGCATGTCAACAGCTCATTGACCGAGCATGGCACAACCATGCAACTCTTACGCATGCGTTTGTGATCTGCAGCACGACATGCATGCATTGGACACATGCATCATGCATGCATCATGCATGTGCACCAGCAGCCAGCGGTGTCCACCACCCACAACATGTCACGTGCGGCACAAAGCGATAGCCTAGCATGACACCATGAACAGCCATGATCAGGCAATGAAGAGCCATAGCCAGCCATGCCAGCCATGCCAGCCATGCCAACCATGCCAGCCATGCCGGCCATGCCAGTCATGCCAGCCATGTCAGCCATGCCAGCCATGCCAGCCATGCCAGCCATGCCAGCCATGCCAGCCATGCCAGCCATGCCAGCCATGCCAGCCATGCCAGCCATGCCAGCCATGCCAGCCACGCCAGCCTTGCCAGCCATGCCGGCCATGCCAGTCATGCCAACCATGCCAGCCACGCCAGCTATGCCAGCCACGCCAGCCTTGCCAGCCATGCCAGCCATGCCAGCCACGCCAGCCTTGCCAGCCATGCCGGCCATGCCAGTCATGCCAGCCATGTCAGCCATGCCAGCCATGCCAGCCATGCCAGCCACGCCAGCCATGCCGGCCATGCCAGTCATGCCGGCTGTGCCAGTCATGCCAGCCATGCCAGCCATGCCGACCATGCCAGCCACGCCAGCCTTGCCAGCCATGCCAGCCATGCCAGCCACGCCAGCCATGCCGGCCATGCCAGCCATGCCGGCTGTGCCAGTCATGCCAGCCATGCCAGCCATGCCAGCCACGCCAGCCATGCCAGCCACGCCAGCCTTGCCAGCCATGCCGGCCATGCCAGTCATGCCAGCCATGCCAGCCATGCCAGCCACGCCAGCCACGCCAGCCATGCCGGCCGTGTTAGCTCATTCCAGCCACGACAAGCTTTAGACCTTGTTCCTTGGCCAACATCATGAGGACATCTTCATGAGGATGACGGGATACCTGCAGCCAACACTTCCTTGCACACGATGTTGGATATCGGATTAGCCGTCGACTTCCCATCACCTACATGGCAGCCATGACAAGCCATGTCCATGTCTATGTCACGAGCTCTGTCCATGAGCCTAAGCCATGGCTATCACCCGGCTGCACCCGGCTGCACCTGGCTGCACCTGGCTGCACCTGGCCACTTAGCCACACCAAGCCAGGGTGACCTGCATCTGCGGCTACGACATGAGCATCACCAAGCAGCCTAGGCCATGACTACCAAGGGCCATGAGTCGTGTGCCTAGTCAACAGCCCTCACTGCCAACCTTACAACTAGGCTAGCATCACGACATTCAGGCATGTAGGCTGCAGCCAACAGGCTGAGGCTAGAGCCTCGGGAATGCACCACGTCAAGGCGCCACATCAAGGCGCCACGTTCTGCGCCACATCAAGATGGCCGAGTGAAGTGCACTAAACACAAATCGGCCTGCGACCAAACATTAGCTACGTCCCGCAGCCTTGTGGAAGTGCACATGGGCGAACACAGTTCGACGGGCTGGCGCCGAAATGCATCCGGCGGCGGCGGCTTCCGAAGGCGGCTTGCATCGCACATACCATACGATGTCATTCGCTATCCGCTATTGCAAGCCGAAGCACTTGGCGAAACATCGGTCGAGAAATCAATGTAACGTGCGGGAGTTGTCAACCACGCACCCCACAGGATGACCTAGCCTAAATGCCATGTACACGAGCTTAGAGCGGGGTAGCTCGTTGGGCTGTGAACCCACTGTTCCCTTTACAGGGTTCAGAGTACCTTATGGCCAGCATCACACTTGCATGCGCCGTACAACTGTAACACATAGGCAGTACACAGGTGTCGCGGGCAAAGGGGAACGGTGTCGCTCAAGGCTCGCCGTTACATTCACCCCCCCCAGAAGAGGTCCGTTCCGCCCAAGGAGATCCAAGGACTCGCAGCCAATACTGCTTATTGGGGCTAGTGTGAACCAGGATTGGTTAACACACATGATAGCCAGGAGCATGATAGCTCAGGTGCAAGAATGCAACCATCCAGCCAGAAGGCTGCTCACACACACAGCACAACCCATAGCACACCACAGCACTTCAGCAGGAACACCTAATGGGCTGGGTCTTCACTTGAGACAGTGGATGGCATTGTACTCAGCCAGAAGCTTGTCACAGCCAGTCAGGTTGGCTCGTGGCTCCCAGGTATTGAAGGAGGCGTCATAGCCTTCCCACTGGACCAGGAGCTGGAGCCGCAGGATACTGCGCTGTCTCAATCTGTGTATCAGGGGTCTCAGACCCTATCGGGTCCAACATGGCTTCAACACACGTGGTATCTTTCTCAAATTGTGACAGAGCAAGGGGGGATTTCGCACTGATGGCAGCCGGGGCAGCCGCACGAAGGCCAGCCTCACGAGCTCCCCCCCCCTCCAAAGAAAGCTTGGCCTGCCTCCTGGTGGTGACAACACACACCGAGACACTTTCTGGAGAATCGTGCACAATCCGGGACAAAGGGTCTTGTTAGAGTATAGCCGGGGCAGCAGTATACATGGCTGGCGACGGAGGCCAACATCTATTCCGACAGTGGTAGTGGCTGCTTAGTGGCTGTTGCTGATGCTTTCGTACTCTGGAAGTAGCGCGCTTCAGACATCGAGTGGCCAAGATCCATCCTTACATGTCTCTACATTCTTCTCAGCTCTCTAATCAGTGATCCCGAGTAGTCTGTTTGAAGGCCATCCTCCGCGAACCAATTTTCCTTTTAATCCTGCCTTGCCTCAGCTTAAGTAAACTGAAAGTCACATCTCATGCATGCAAGGCTAAAAAGACTTGCAAGCGCATTCAAAGCTCATGCATACCAGGTCTAAAGTTGAACTGTAACACTCTCCCCCACTCCAAAAAGCTACGTCCCGGAGCTTCCAGTGTCTGGGAAAAACAGTCATGCGATCAATCAAGCAAGCAGGCAAGTGAAAAGCAGACATGCACAGGCTACATGCAAACAAGCAATCATGCAAACCTCATGCAAATCTCATGCAAGTCTCATGCAAGAGAGCACGAGCTAAATGTCTTGATGTAGTCTCGGTGTCCACAGTAGAGCTTGTGTCAGCTGACGGTGAAGACATCGTCCAGGAATGAAATGAGCCGAATGGATAGAAGCATAAGAAAGCAAAGATAGTGGTAGCACGAGAAGATAGTAAGAGAAGATGGTGATAGTATGAGATGGTAGTTGTTGTGATTGGGTGAGACGAAGTTGTGAACTGATGCTGCCATGCGGGGCCAGAAGAATTGGCGGGATAGTTGTGCGTAGGTTTTGTCCCTACTGAGATGTCCGGAGATGGGGATGGCATGTGCTTCACGGAGTAGGGCGGTGCGCATGGGTCCCACCGGGATGTAAAGCCGGCGAGTCCCCCGTCCAGTGTGGTACATGAGGTTTCCCTGGATTTGAAACTGGCGTGATTTGCCAGCCAGTGCAGCCGCTAGGAGGCGCTGGTACTGTGGATCTGCAGTCGCTGATTGCTCATCGATGTGCAGTTAAGGATGGGGTGCGGAGAGCGACTCCGTTCCCGTGGCAGTCGGAATGCCTGGAGTATTTGGGTATGTATGCCCAGGACGACGGAACGCCCTTCAGTGTGTGTTCACTCCCAAGACGGAGGTACAGATGGAAGTCAGCTCGGCGTGACAGCGCGTCCGCTGACTGGTGCTGGGCGTGTGAGTGTGCGCAAGCTATGCAGCTAGCGGCTTGATTGTTGTGGCTGGATGCTGAGCTGGCCTAGCTCTGCGTGCCATTGATGTGCTGACCTGCTTGTGCAGGTTGTCCACGGTATTGATTCTGGCTGGGTAGCAGGAGATGTTTGATATAGCTGATGCTGATGGTGTTCTGTCAAGATGGTGCGCTCAGCTGGGCAGCTGGAGTTAGCTGGTGACAATGGATTGCTCACAGCTCGGCTGTTGGTGTCATAGGGTCAGCTGGTCTCAGCTATGTGGTCACAGCTTAACAGCTGGCGATGTGCTTTCAGGTAGGCAGCTGGAGAAAACAACTTGCATTGGCTGGCTGTTATGGCTGGCGGATGCGTCGTGGTTGGTTGCGCTCTGCTCTGCTTCTGTGGTGACGTCCAATCTGTGAGGATGCTGACCAGTGAGCTGCTTGCTGCTTCTGTGTCATTGCTTCTGCATGCTGATTGTGGTGGTATGTCGTGTTTTCTGCAGGTGGAGGTGAAGAAAGGACTGTGGCGGTCTCTTGACGTTTAGTGTCTCATGGTCAGGGTAGTGATGTGTTTGCTGCCAGTGTTTTGTAGTCAGTGGTCTGATGTTGTGATGTTGTGCTCTGGTTGTGCACTGTTACCACATGTAGAGGGTTGTGGCTGCTGTGCTTCTGTGGTTGAGACTGCAATAGTGTAGGTTGAGACTGTGGCCTGAGATGGTTGTAACCGTGATGGTTGATGCCTTGGGTTGTGGGTTGGCCTGATGGGTTGGCCTGATGGTAGATTGAGCCTGTTGACTGTGATCAGTGGTGTGTAACTGTGCCTTACAACTCTGTGGTAGGAGGTTTGATCCTGACCTGGCCGTGGATGTTAAGGTGGAGACACAGCCTTGTAACATGGCTGGTGGTGTGTTCTGTGGTCTGAGGCTCGTGGTTTGGTCTGATGATGATGATTCAGCAAGAGGTTGACGTGTATGCCTGGGCGGTGTGCCAGGCGTTGGTAGTGTTTACAACGAGTGTCAACGTAACTGGAGAAAGGGTGGTGGTGTGGCTGCCGGTGGCTGCAGGTTGCAGGCAAACTGACGAAGTGACATGTCTTGTTTTGCGTGTCGAACTTGGGCTGCGAGGTACGGATGTGTCCAGCGATGTCCAGCAAGGTCCAGCGAGGTACGGATGTGTCCAGCGAGTCCAGCCCGGAACTTCGCGCACAGTTGGCACGGGTTGGAACTGGATGTCTGGACTGGGCGGTGGTGGGGTTGCGGCTGGGCAGGAGGCGGTACGGTCACTGGTACGGTCGTCCCCACAGTCGATGTTGCACTGAAGTCAGGTACTGGGATGGGCGTGTGCTTCCTAGTAGTCGCGCGCGCTGCAAAAAGCAGGTGGGCACCGTTTGCACGGGTAAAACGCTGCTTTCGCAGGTGAGCACTGCTTGCGCAGGTGAAACACTGTTCGTACAGGTAAAGGCACTGCTTTCGCAGGTTCAAACACTGCACGCAGTCACTTGTACTGCTATCTAGCGCAGGTGGGCGTGGCGATGAAAGCCACTGGGTGCACTAACCTGCAGTCGGAGCTGGTGGGTTCGCAGCTGAAACTGCAGGTGCTTCGGGGGTCGGAGCTCCGTCCTTGATCCCGAGTAGCTCCAAGACGTCGAAGTCGTCTGGGTGCTCGGTGTGCACTGCAAATGCCGATGATCGAAAACGTGGAAACCAAATGTTAGAGTATAGCCGGGGCAGCAGGCTGGCGACGGAGGCCAACATCTATTCCGACAGTGGTAGTGGCTGCTTAGTGGCTGTTGCTGATGCTTTCGTACTCTGGAAGTAGCGCGCTTCAGACATCGAGTGGCCAAGATCCATCCTTACATGTCTCTACATTCTTCTCAGCTCTCTAATCAGTGATCCCGAGTAGTCTGTTTGAAGGCCATCCTCCGCGAACCAATTTTCCTTTTAATCCTGCCTTGCCTCAGCTTAAGTAAACTGAAAGTCACATCTCATGCATGCAAGGCTAAAAAGACTTGCAAGCGCATTCAAAGCTCATGCATACCAGGTCTAAAGTTGAACTGTAACAGGTCTGCAGGGTTCACAGTGCCGGCAATATGCACAAGACTGTATGAGAACCTGCTCATGAACTCCATCCACCGAGCCTGGCGCCTAGATAGCACTTTCTGGGTAGGCAAAGCAACCAGGGGTTGGTGATCAGTGAACAGAGTGAATGGCACGCCTTCTAAGTAGCAGCGCCATTCTTTGCATGCTGTGACTAAGGAGAGGAACTCCTGTTCACCAGTTGTGTAGTTGATCTCAGCAGGTGATAGCTTACGGCTTAGATAAGCCAATGGATAGCCATCCTGCATGAGGACTGCACCCAGTCCCTGAAGGGACGCATCACAGTAAACCTGGAACGGTTTGGTGTGATCGGGTAGTCTCAGCATGGGTACTGCAGCGATGGCAGCTTTGAGAGCATTGAACGCTGTCAAAGGTACCTCAGGCCAGTCGTGCCATGGAAATGACTGACCGCCTTTACCACAAAGATTTGTGAGAGGTGCAGCAATATTGCTGAAATTACAGACAAACTTGCGCACATAATTAGCAGCGCCAAGGAATGACTGTAATCCTTGGAGGGACTGGGGGATAGGCCAGTTAGCAATTGTTGAGACCTTATCAGGGTCTACAGCAATACCTCCAGCAGTGACCAGATGGCCTAAGAATTTAAGTGTATATCGCATAAACTCACATTTAGATAGTTTAGCATACAACTTATTCTTACGCAGCAGTTCAAATACTTGCTTGAGGTGCAGCAGGTGATCCTGAACTGACCTAGACATGACAAGGATGTCATCCAGATACACCAAGGCACACTTACCCAGCACAGTAGCAAAGGCGTCATTCATGACCCGTTGAAATGTAGCTGGAGCGTTGGTCAGTCCAAAGCATAACACCTTGAACTGAAAGTGACCTTCAAGTGTGCGGAAGGCCGTCTTAGGCACATCCTCAGGTGTGATCCGGATCTGGTGGTAACCAGCCTTTAGCAAGGAGGTCCTGTATCTGTTGCTTCAGCTCGTCATGCTCAGGCTTGCTTAGCCTGTACATGGGAGTGGCTGGAGGGCGGTTACCAGGCTCCAGGGGTATAGTATGACCCACTGGGCGGTCTGGTGGCAAGCCAGTGAGAGGTGTGAACACATCACTGTATTCTGCCAGCAGAGAATCCAACTGAGCTTTGATAGCATCAGGGAGACCATGAGGGGTCACCTCAGGTTGAGGTATGGCAGAGCCATCAGGGCTGATAAGGGCCACGACGGCACGACCACCTTTTCTCAACCACCTGGCTGCTACCTTGGCGGTAGCCATTGGTACAGTAGCCTTCATGGCACTGATGAGAAAGGCAGGTGGAGGAGTGACCATGGGCTGCTTGATAGCAGGGAATGCTGCAGGAGGTACCGCAGAGTGACAGGGTAACTGAACAGCAGGTTCACCGGGGCGGGCTAAAGACAAAGTCTTATGCTCATATGATAGTGTAGCCTGATTAGCAAACAACCAATCATCACCCAAAAGCACGTCATACCCTTTTACGAACCGGGGCATGACAGTCAGCTTGCATCTTGCATGGTGCCCTGGCAGAGACAAAGGCACTGACACAAATCCATTGCAGGACAGTGACCCGTTGTCTGCAAGCAGCCAGGTACGCTCAACGGCATACTTATACACAGGCAAATTATTTGCAGCGACAAAGTCTGCACTGACGAAAGAGTGTGTGGCTCCTGTGTCACACAGGAACATAGCCTGATGGCCATCAACAGTGCCTTCAAAAGAGAAATGCAAAGAGCCACCTTCAGCTGCAGATCCACAGATCAGGGCAGCAGGCACAGTTACAGCATCAATCTTCTGTACACCAGAACAGTTTTGGCTTACTGTCTGGGCAAGGTCCTATTTGCTGGTCTTAGCTGCGGGACCAGAGCTGCCAGGGCCAGGGCCAGGCCTGCCACGCTTGCCACTGCCACCACCATCTCTGCCACCACCATCCCTGTTGCTGCCGCCACCATTCCTGCCACTGCCAGAGGCAGGCCTCTTTGCTTTAGCTGCACGCTTGGCTGCGATGGCCTCCTTGAGCTTCCTGACCAGAGTCAGGGTACCCAGCTCACGCTGGGCTTCCTCAGGGGACAGGCCAGCTGCCTTCTTTGGGCAGTCTGGGACCCAGTGGCCATCTAGGCCACACCACAGACAGTTGGTAAGGGGCTCACCACCTGTGCTGCCGCGATCGGTTGCAGGGGTGGGCACAGGGGCAGATGGGCCAGGCCTCGATGGACCTCCAACTTCGCGGCGCAAGGCCGCTACCTGTGGGGCAGGAATAACATGCTTTTTAGGGGGAGGGGGCCAGCACAGGCAACGATAGCCTTATGGTTTTGAATAGATATTTTAATAACATCATCCAGGGTGGGGTTGCTCAAGGCCAGAAGGTCCTTAGTGACTGGGGTGCGCAGGTCAGCTGCTAGGCCACGCATGAATGCGGATACCATCATAGCATTGTCCATGCACACACTCACACAAATTAGCAGCGTCACCAGCGCTGGAGCACCTGGCTACAGCGCTGCAGCCATGTAGCTCCAGCGCTGGAGCCCCTAGTACCTGCTCTGCAGCCATGTGGTTCCAGCGCTGCAGCCATGTGACTCCAGCGCTGCAGCCATGTGACTCCAGCGCTGCAGCCATGTGACTCCAGCGCTGCAGCCATGTAGCTCCAGCGCTGTAGCCATGTAGCTCCAGCGCTGCAGCCATGTGGCTCCAGAGCTGGAGCACCTGGCTCCAGCGCTGCAGCCATGTAACTCCAGCGCTGGAGCACATGGTACCAGCTCTGCAGCCATGTGGTTCCAGCGCTGCAGCCATGTGGCTCCAGAGCTGGAGCACCTGGCTCCAGCGCTGCAGCCATGTAACTCCAGCGATGGAGCACATGGTACCAGCTCTGCAGCCATGTGGCTCCAGCGCTGCAGCCATGTGGCTCCAGAGCTGGAGCACCTGGCTCCAGCGCTGCAGCCATGTGGCTCCAGCTCTGGAGCACATGGTACCAGCTCTGCAGCCATGTGGCTCCAGCGCTGCAGCCATGTGGCTCCAGAGCTGGAGAACCTGGCTCCAGCGCTGCAGCCATGTAACTCCAGCGCTGGAGCACATGGTACCAGCTCTGCAGCCATGTGGTTCCAGCGCTGCAGCCATGTGGCTCCAGAGCTGGAGCACCTGGCTCCAGCGCTGCAGCCATGTAACTCCAGCGATGGAGCACATGGTACCAGCTCTGCAGCCATGTGGCTCCAGCGCTGCAGCCATGTGGCTCCAGAGCTGGAGCACCTGGCTCCAGCGCTGCAGCCATGTGGCTCCAGCTCTGGAGCACATGGTACCAGCTCTGCAGCCATGTGGCTCCAGCGCTGCAGCCATGTGGCTCCAGAGCTGGAGAACCTGGCTCCAGCGCTGCAGCCATGTGGCTCCAGCTCTGGAGCACATGGTACCAGCTCTGCAGCCATGTGGCTCCAGCGCTGCAGCCATGTGGCTCCAGAGCTGGAGCACCTGGCTCCAGCGCTGCAGCCATGTGGCTCCAGCTCTGGAGCACATGGTACCAGCTCTGCAGCCATGTGGCTCCAGCGCTGCAGCCATGTGGCTCCAGAGCTGGAGCACCTGGCTCCAGCGCTGCAGCCATGTGGCTCCAGCTCTGGAGCACATGGTACCAGCTCTGCAGCCATGGGGCTCCAGCGCTGCAGCCATGTGGCTCCAGAGCTGGAGCACCTGGCTCCAGCGCTGCAGCCATGTGGCTCCAGCTCTGGAGCACATGGTACCAGCTCTGCAACCATGTGGCTCCAGCGCTGCAGCCATGTGGCTCCAGAGCTGGAGCACCTGGCTTCAGCGCTGCAGCCATGTGGCTCCAGCTCTGGAGCACATGGTACCAGCTCTGCAGCCATGTGGCTCCAGCGCTGCAGCCATGTGGCTCCAGAGCTGGAGCACCTGGCTCCAGCGCTGCAGCCATGTGGCTCCAGCTCTGGAGCACATGGTACCAGCTCTGCAGCCATGGGGCTCCAGCGCTGCAGCCATGTGGCTCCAGAGCTGGAGCACCTGGCTCCAGCGCTGCAGCCATGTGGCTCCAGCTCTGGAGCACATGGTACCAGCTCTGCAGCCATGGGGCTCCAGCGCTGCAGCTATGTGGCTCCAGAGCTGGAGCACCTGGCTCCAGCGCTGCAGCCATGTGGCTCCAGCTCTGGAGCACATGGTACCAGCTCTGCAACCATGTGGCTCCAGCGCTGCAGCCATGTGGCTCCTGAGCTGGAGCATCTGGCTTCAGCGCTGCAGCCATGTGGCTCCAGCTCTGGAGCACATGGTACCAGCTCTGCAGCCATGGGGCTCCAGCGCTGCAGCCATGTGGCTCCAGAGCTGGAGCACCTGGCTCCAGCGCTGCAGCCATGTGGCTCCAGCTCTGGAGCACATGGTACCAGCTCTGCAGCCATGGGGCTCCAGCGCTGCAGCCATGTGGCTCCAGAGCTGGAGCACCTGGCTCCAGCGCTGCAGCCATGTGGCTCCAGCTCTGGAGCACATGGTACCAGCTCTGCAACCATGTGGCTCCAGCGCTGCAGCCATGTGGCTCCAGAGCTGGAGCACCTGGCTCCAGCGCTGCAGCCATGTGGCTCCAGCTCTGGAGCACATGGTACCAGCTCTGCAGCCATGGGGCTCCAGCGCTGCAGCCATGTGGCTCCAGAGCTGGAGCACCTGGCTCCAGCGCTGCAGCCATGTGGCTCCAGCGCTGAGCACATGGTACCTGCTCTGCAGCCATAAGGCTCCAGCGCTGCAGCCATGTGGCTCCAGCGCTGGAGCACATGGTACCTGCTCTGCAGCCATAAGGCTCCAGCGCTGCAGTCATGTGGCTCCAGCGCTGGAGCACCTAACTCCAGCGCTGCAGCCATGTGGTTTCAGCGCTGGAGCACATGGTACCTGCTCTGCAGCCATGTGGCAGCTGCGCTGGTGCCATGGTTACCTGCTCTGGTACCATGTGGCACCTGCTCTCTTACAATTACAACGTTTGTACTACTGTCTATCCTCAGCTGACATCATAATGTTGTACAGTATGGTGCTTTACAACATTGTGCTTTCATTTTAGTGCTTTTTAAACCATCTTGGACTTTGGCTTGACTTATGCTTTGGCTGTACTCAATTCATGTGTGGTGATAATGTCACTGCCATCATCCATTGGCATGTGGCAGCTAGGTGTGCTGAGGGTGATTGTTGCGCTTCCTTCCAAGGCAGAGGGGTGGGGTGGGTTGGGGTAGGTGGGGAGGCAAGGCGAGGGGAGGAGGGGGTATTGGGGGGAGGAAGGAGGTGGTGGGTGGTGGTGGCAGGAGGGCGGGCGGGCGAGGAGAGTTGTGGAGAGGGGATGGGAGGGTGATAGACTGGAAGGTGGTAGTACATGGTGGTAGCACCTGGTGGGTATGGGAAAGGAGAAGGGGGGTGGGGGGGAGGGAGAAGGGAGGTAAGTGTGACTGTAAAACCTGCAGCAAACACACGGCATGCCAGCGGTGAGGGGAGGCGATAAGGTGATAAGGCTTGGTGATAAGGGCCATCAACGAAGGCTTTCTCCTGGCTGCTGGGACGTCAGGGGGGAGGTGACGGGCAGGGGGGAAGTGGGGGGTGGAGAGGGGTGGAAGTGGAGGTGGTGGGACGGGGTAGGGAAGGGGGAAGGAGGCACGGGGAGGAAGTATAGGCGGAAGTATAGACCTGCAGCAAGCATGGAGCGTGCTTACAATCAGGCATGCATAACATCCTGGGAAGCTAGCTGTCACGTATTGCATGACGGAGGCACTCACCTGGCATGAAGGGCTAATAGGATGGGATGTTGTGAACAGGGATACGTGCCATGTTGTGTCCTCGCTACTTACCTTGGTCTTACGTTTGTGGTGCAGAAGGTAAAGTGGGGTCATTAGGTGGAGGTGCAAGAGCCAGGGTAGGGTACAACGTCAAGGTTGGGGTGGGCTCTCTTCTGGTTGCTGAAATAAGGAGAGGGGCTGGGATGGGGCTGCTGGGGTAAGGGAGGGGGCTGGGATGTCAGGGTGGAGGTGAGGGGGGAAGTGGGGGGGGGGGGATGGTGACCGGGTGACTGGGTAGGGAAAGGGGAGGGAGGGAGACAGGGTAGGCCTGGGGGAAGGGTAAGTGTATTGACGATCTTGGAGGGGGTGGTTGCATAGATAGGGGGGTAAGAGGACCTGTAGCCACCTGTAGAGACTTGTACAGGGAGGGCAGGAGCGAGGGAGGGAGGGAGGGAAGGCGATTGTGGTGATTTGAAGAAGGAGGGGGAGGGAAAGGTTCCAGGTGTATCCGTCAGACCTGCAGCAAACATGGGGCATGCTCACGATGAGGTTGTGTAATGAGAGCCACCAAAAGGCGGGGTCCGGCCACTCACCGTACTCTCCATGTTGCTCCATGCTCACCTTTGCAAAGACTTGGTACATTACAAGAACATTTCATTACCTCGCTGCGTAGCGTTGCGGTGCGAGGTAGTGTGCCGTGTGGCTGCGGAGTTGGCAGCGAGGTTGTGTGGTGGGACTCCATTCGAGACTCTTTGCGAGGTACTGTGCCGTGCAGCTGGGGAGTTGGCTGCAGAGTTGGCTACGAGTTGGCTGCGAGGTACTGAGCCGTGTGGCTGCGGAGTTGGCTGCGGAGTTGGCTGCGAGTAAACCTGATAGACGAGCGGCTAGCTGCGTCGCGTTGCTTCAACTAGCTGTTGCGATGTTGTCTGCAAGTGTTGTCTACAAGTGTTGGCGAGTGTTGGCGTGGTGGCCGCGTGGCTACCTAGGTGGGGGCCGCAAAGTGCGGCTGCAAGGCTGCGAGGCTGAGTTTCTATGCTTATCCTCAAGGCAGAGTTTGTAGCTGCCACTAGCTACGGCTGCGTTTCAGCTGTGAAGTTGACGAGCTGCTTCGCTGTTTGGCTACGTCGTGTTTAGTGCGAGAGTACACTATTTCACATGTCTCTCTTGCATGCCGATCTGCAGCTTTGTGACGTTGTCGAGGGTTGCGCGCAAGTGTTGTGTGTGCGCAGTTCGCAAAGCTTCCAGTGTAATACAACAATCTGCGCGGTTTGCAATGGCGTCTGCGATGGTCACCCAGCCAACAGTCCGCCTTGCAGATAACTTCGAAGATGCGAGCCTCAGACGCAGCTAGCAGTTCGGATCTCACCAACAGCCGTTTTTCCACCTCGCAGACATTTCCACGCCACGCATTACAAAGTAACTCGCAGCTTGTCTCGCATGCAGCCCAAGCACGCAACGCCACGCAGTCGCAGCCTACAGTTTACATTTTAGCCCCACTCCCCCTGCAAGGTAAGACCGAGGTAAGAGCAAACAAGAAGACAATATTGTGCAACACGGAGCAGCACAACGTTAGCGGTGAGTGGCTAGCCCCCTGCCTTTCAGTGTCTCTCATTACCATGCCTAACCACTAGCATGCCCCGTATTTACTACAGGTCTGACGGTCACACACCACCCCATCCCACCCTCCTGACATCGTAGCCCATGCCCTTCCCTCGAGCCTTCCCTCCTCGAGCCCCTACTGCACATTCCTACTCCACATTGTATTACTTCCCCCTCCTTTGCCCCCAATTACCTCCCCTCCTTTGCTCCGGTGAGTGGTGAGTCCACGGTGACAGCTTACAAGGAGCCAGCAAGGCGCATTGCGCAAAACGGAGCACCAAGGCGTACGCGGTGAGTGGTTTGCCCTTGCCTTACAGTGTCCACTATTATCCAGCCTAACCAATAGCGCGCACTGTGTTTGCTGCAGGTCCCATGGTAACTCTCAGTACCTCACCTTTCCCCCTCTCCCTTCCCTTCCCCCCATCCCCCACCCCACCACACCACACCTTCCTCCTATCCTACTTCCCCCTTCCCCCTCGCCTTCTACTCCCTGGCATCGCAGCCACCTGCCCTTCCCTACCTACCCTTCCCAGCAGCCAAGAGCAGACCTACTCCTACCTACCTTGGCACCTTGGCATCACTACCACCACATTCCCACCTCCACACACACAAGCTCCCCCTTCCCCCTCTTCTTCCTGACCCTTTCACTCCCTGCTCTCTGCCAGTGAGTGGTTGCTGGTGGCTACCGGTAAGTGGCTAACACCTAGTGTCCAGCCGATCTCCCTACCTCACGTGCACGCCCCTTGGATGCAGGTCTGATGGTCACCTCTTCTCCCCCAACCCCTACAGAACCACCCCCTCCCAGTTTGTTGATACACTTCCCCCTCCCCCAGCCCATGTACAATTCATGAACACATTTCCTCCCGCCCCGCCCCTATGCCCCCGTATGCCCCCCTTCGCGCACTGTACGAGCAGTCCTGAAGCAGCCACACCCCAATATCCCCTCCCTTTCAGTTCCATTCATGTTGCATGGCAGCCACCACCTCACACCACCACTGCTCTCCTCCCCACCCCCTAGCCTCCCCACTGCGACCCTCGCTCCCTCCCACCATTATCCTCCCATATCACACAGGAGCGGTGGCAAGGAGCAGCAGCAGCAGCGGCCAGGCAGCAAGTGCAAAAGGCGAGAGGCAAGTAATGAGCAGCATGCGGGCAGTAGGTCTGTCCACTCTGCTGCTGCTGCCCCCGTTGCTGCTGCCGTCCCCCTTCCCCCTTGCTGCTGCTGCCCCCCTGCCCCCCTGCTGCTACTGCGCAGGAGCCCTATGGCTGCAGAGCAGGAGCCCTATGGTTGCAGAGCAGGAGCCCTATGGTTGCAGAGCAGGAGCCCTATGGCTGCAGAGCAGGAGCCCTATGGCTGCAGCGCAAGAGCCCTATGGCTGCAGAGCAGAAGCCCTATGGCTGCAGGGCAGGAGCCCTATGGCTGCAGAGCAGGAGCCCTATGGCTGCAGAGCAGGAGCCCTATGGCTGCAGAGCAGGAGCCCTATGGCTGCAGAGCAGGAGCCCTATGGCTGCAGAGCAGGAGCCCTATGGCTGCAGAGCAGGAGCCCTATGGCTGCAGAGCAGGAGCCCTATGGCTGCAGAGCAGGAGCCATATGGCTGCTGCGCAAGAGCCCTATGGCTGCAGAGCAGGAGCCCTACGGCTGCAGAGCAGGTGCCACATGGTACCAGCGCAGTAACCACATGGCTGCAGAGCAGGTGCCACATGGTACCAGCGCCGTAGCCACATGGCTGCAGAGCAGGTATCACATCGTACCAGCGCAGTAGCCACATGGCTGCAGCGCAGGTATCAGCTTCAGCGCTTAGCTCCAGCGATGTAGCCATATCCTCCAGCGATGTAACCATATAGCTTCAGCGCTGGTTCCGCTTAGCTCCAGCGATGTAGCCATATAGCTTCAGCGCTGGTGCCACTTGGCTCCAGCGATGTAGCTATATGGCTTCAGCACTGGTGCCGCTTGGCTCCAGCGATGTAGCCATATGGCTTCAGCGCTGGTGCCGCTTGGCTCCAGCGATGTAGCCATATGGCTTCAGCGCAGGTGCCGCTTGGCTTCAGCGATGTAACCATATGGCTTCAGCGATGTAACCATATGGCTTCAACGCTGGTGCCACTTGGCTCAAGCGATGTAGCTATATGGCTTCAGCGCTGGTGCCGCTTGGCTCCAGCGATGTAGCCATATGGCTTCAACGCTGGTGCCACTTGGCTCCAGCGATGTAACCATATGGCTTCAGCGCTGGTTCCGCTTAGCTCCAGCGATGTAGTCATGCGGCTTCAGCGGGGGGGAAGGCTCCACAGGCTAAGCGCCACAAGGGACAGTAGTAGGGGGATGTGTATGGCGCCAGCAGAACAATAGCCATTACACATCATCACGACTTGCACCACAAGGCACACATAGGGCCAATGCCGTGTGCGCCATGCTGTTGTTGCTGCTCATGTTGCCTGTGTGGTGATGTTGATGTGATGGTGTAAGGTCAGCTGGTCATGATGTCGTTGCCTCTCATATGTTGTTGTTGTCCATGTATTTGATGCTTGTAATTGAGCCTGATGACGTGTGTAAGGTCCACACGTTGTAAGAGCCCAGCCTACGGTAATAGTAAGTATCCCATCATCTGGACACAGGCAACATGAGTTAAGGTTTACACGGACTTAATCAAGGGTGAACATACGCTTGAGGCATCAACCTAGCCTTGCAACAACACAACAACCTTAAACAACCGTAGGTTGACCATCAACAATAGCAATAACCACTGTCACAACTACCCACACAACAGCCGATAGAGAAATGAAGGGAACTTGTGCCACAGCGTTGCCTCAGAGCATGGTACACAAGTGCAGAAACACAATGACGTTGCAAGGCTAGGTTGTGACGATGTCACTTGCGCTCGAGCCATTGGCATCTGCGCAGTAGCCATTGGCTTCAGCGCTGAAGCCAATGGCTCCAGCGCAGTAACCATTGGCTTCAGCGCTGTGGCCATTGGCTCCAGCGCTGTGGCCATTGGCTCGAGCGCTGTGGCCATTGGCTCCAGCGCTGTAGCCATTGGTTTTAGCGCTGTGGCCATTGGCTCCAGCGCTGTGGCTATTGGCTCCAGCGTTGTGGCCATTGGCTCCAGCGCTGTGGCCATTGGCTCCAGCGCAGTAACCATTGGCTCCAGCGCAAAAGCCATTGGCTCCAGCGCTGTAGCTATTGGCTCCAGCGGTGTGGCCATTGGCTCCAGCGCTGTGGCCATTGGCTTGAGCGCTGTGGCCATGTGGCTCCAGCGCTGTGGCTATTGGCTCCAGCGCTGTGGCCATTGGCTCCAGCACAGTAGCCATTAGTTTCAGCGCTGGAGCTATTGGCTCCAGCGCTGAAACCAATAGTTCCAGCGCTGAAACTACTGGCTCGAGCGCTGAAACCACTGGCTCCAGCGCTGAAACCATTGGCTCCAGCGCTGGTGACGCTGCTAATTTGTGTGAGTGCATGGTACCAGCTAATATAAAGGTATTCCTGAAATCAGTGACATATGACTGTAAGGAAGTACCAGGTTTCATGGACAGGTTATGCCCAGATAACAGCTTCTGACGAGCTGAGTCAATATCTTTAAATAGATCCTCACCAATATATTGTATAAATTGTTCCTTAAGAACAGACCAAGTGGGATATGCTCCATTGGTGATAGCGCATGTATCTCTTATGGATTGAAACCATAAGTCCCTTGCTCGACCGGTTAGGTACGAAGGGAAGAGGGCAGCAGGGTCGAAACCTTGCAAGGAGCAATAGAGCTCATAGTCCTCTAGAAATGTGATAGCACGACGGCCTGATGCAACGCTATTATCAGTCCATTTATCAGGAGGGGGTAACCCTTTCTTATAAGATGGAGGCTGATTATAATTAGGCATATACATCATGGGTGCACCAGTATAGGCAGATGCATGGGGGGCTGTGAAGCCGGGTGGCAGGGCATCAGTGTGTGCTTTCATGTGCATGTCAGTGTACCAATGAGGAATCTCAACTTGTCTACCATGCTCATCATACAGTTTGGGTGTGACTACACCAGGGTCACTGGCTGCACGGGTGGTCTGCCTGGGAGGGTTGGCACGAAGGCCACTATTCCCATGTGACAGTGCAGGCCCAAATGGACTCTCACCACGCCTAGGAGAAGTACGAGGCTCCCCCCTAGATGCACCAAACCGAGCAGGTGGGTCACCATGATACACAGGTGCATAATCAGGCAGGTCAGGCCAGTTATCTGGTCTGCCAAATATCCTCCTAGCCACATCAGTATGCAGTACTGCACCGGCATTATGGGGAGTACGGTAGTCATTAAGACGCGGTGTATATGCACCAGGATTAGTATGGGACCTGTTAGGACCACCTGTACTGGGGGCAGCACCATTAGCAGGATAAGTAGAAGGCATACGAGGGCCATTTCTATCTGTAATAGCATGTCCACCAGCATAACCAGCAGCCTTAAAAGCTGACATACGTTGTGCAGCACGAGCAGATGCTGCAACATCAACCTCAACAGGCTGTGTAAAGTTGGCAGTAGGCCTTAAAGCACCAGGGCTGGCAAATGACATCGGTCGGGCTGCAGTCAAAGGACTAGGACCTCTTACCGTGTTTTGTGTGGCCGCAACATGGCTTTCCAGAGAGCCCAGCCGACGTTGCACTGACGCAAGGGCAGCGTCACGTTGAGCCACAGCGGCTTCCAGATCGCGATTGCGTTGTGCCAGCTGCTCCAGCTCTGTTTGCTCAGGGTCGTCCTCCTCGTCTTCATCATAATCAGAAGGTTCAGGGGACGGAGTCTGGCGTTCTGGTCCGAAAACGGGACGGGGCCGAAGGGCCAGGAGCACCAGGATCTGGCGACTGGGAGGGGCCAAGATTGGCCGCAGGGGCACCACCAGGACCGGTGGGAGGTGCGTTGACTGCACCGCCAGGAAGGAATTCAGGGGCAAGCCCTGCTCCTTCCTCAGGAGCGAGATCGCTACCAGGGGCAGGCTCCGTGGCAGCGGGAGGATTCCCAGCAGCAGGAGGAGCTTCACCAGGAGCGCCACCTGGAATCCGCGCAGAGCGAGGAACAAGAGGGCCCATTTGCAGGACAACCCCGTCGGCATTAATTACCACAGAACCAGGCATTGCTCCGGCGTGGTCCTCTGGGGGTGGAGGCGCAGGCAGAGGCTGCTCTCCTGGGGGCAAAGTCGGCCCGTTCTGGTTCAGAGGAATCTGGTGGACCATCGAGTTGTGGTAGTCCTCAACAGTCGGTATGTAGCGGATGCGTTGATAGCGAACCATGACCGAATGCTGAGGGACAGACTTCTCAGTCAGACGCTAGTCTGGTCGGAAACCACTCTGTAACGTGCAGTGCACGTTGTTAGCCGAGAGACCGTCTTGCGTGTTGCGAGGAAAACTGCCATGGAGAAGTTTACAGGAAAACCTCGTGAGAGGGCTAGGGCTTAGAACGGGGCCCCCTGGAATCGAACCAGTTGTCCTCACAGCAGCGCTAGAAGAAGAAAGAAGAAAACTACTCCGGTACAAACCGGCGTGCATTAAGGGAGGAGCTTCCGCCTGTGGCGCGGCCTGCTCCCACCTCCAAACGTTGGACACAGGCTGGACATGTCCCCACCAAGCTGCCCTAGCTGTAGCCACAGACCACAGCTAGCACCCAAGGCAAACAAAGAGGCATGAGAGGAGCAAAGACTAGTGCACTCGGCAGCTGGCCTTATCTCTTCTCCTCGTTGACGAGAGCAATTCTGTTATAGTGCCGCCGTATCTTCAGGACGGCGGCGGACGACAATTCAGATTTGCAGCTAGACAAAGCAATATTCTGCTATGTGGCTGCTGCTACTTGCTGTTGTTATTTGCTGCTGCTACTGCTGTAGCTGCTGCTTACGTACTCTTAAGCGTGCGACGTTGTTACGTGTGTCGAATCTCGGTTAGCGTTGTTGCGATAGGTGACTTGCCCTTGTTCTGTGAGGTTCCAAGTACTTACAATAAGCAGTGCAAGGCATTATATCAACCAAGAACAAACTACCAACTGTCATGACAAACTAAACATGACAAAAGTCGATCTCGCATGCCGGGCTGGAAAGACGCGTATGCGCATTCAAATCCCATGCATACTAGGTTTAAAGCAGAACTGTAACAAATTCCAGCCTTGTCCGCCGGATGTCGCACTAAAAGCTGAAGTTCAGGCTCCAAAAGTCCAAACTTCAGCTGTCAGCCAACGTCCCGCGTTGAGGTAGCTCTGCTCCCTCCTTGACGACGCCAGCAACTCCACAACAGCTCGGTGACCCGCAGCGGTCGTGTGCGGCACCCGGACCTCATTTGTATTCCGCTGGACAAAGCGGTGCCCGTTCAAGCCTGGGAAGGCTTTCCCGTTGCATCCCAATTTATATACCGCTGGGTGCGGTGGTGAGGTAGCTTAGCCAATCCGTGCGACCGAAGTCAACGCGGATTGTTACCAGGGCCACCGCGTGGAGGTGCCTCACCGCCAGCCCCCACAGCAGCGCTGCTAGGCTTTAACCTGCCCTAATCACTCGGTAAAAGTAATGCGCCCACCTGCGCCCGCCATAGGCAGTACACAGGTGTCGCGGGCAAAGGGAAACGGTGTCGCTCAAGGCTCGCCGTTACACTACTCCCCCAAGGCATCATTACCCTCATGTGCCAAGCGCTCCAAGCCCTCGGCCCTTTATCCCTTCACGCTACCTCTCCCAACCAACCCCTCCCAGTTACACCAGTCCCCCTCCAACACCTTACCTCCCTCTCTTGGTCCTCACCCACCACCTCTGCCCCTCGGGTCTTCCCCACCCTCATTGGGACCCCTGTGAGGGTCTTCACCTCCATGCTCACTCCCCACATCACCTCTGCCCGCAAGCAGGCCCACATCTCTTACATCACCCAAGCTCTTTCCACACCTCACCCACCTACCTCTCGAGCGCTAGCCCTTCAAGCTTTCACTACCAACCTTAACAAAGCCTGGAAGATTCCTTGCTCCAACCTCCTTAAAGAGACCCTTTGGCGCTTGAGCATCAATGCCATCCCTGGGAGCCGCATCACCCCCTGGTCTTGCCCTTGCGACCCCTCTCACCATCCCCGTCACAGCCGCCAACACAGCTTCTGGAGTTGCCCCATCGCCGTTACCATTAGACAACAGCTCTCCCTCAGCCTCGGCACCCAAGTTCACCAATCCTCCCTTTGGTGCCTCATCCCCCCCACCCCTACCTTCCCTCCTTCCCTCTGGAGCCTGGTTTGCATGGCTGCCCTTGATGCGATGGACTTTGGCCGTCGCCGACTCTGGGCTCTCACCCATCACCCCACCACTCAAGCGACCGCTCCTACCACCCTTCCCCCCATTTCTGCAGCCAGCCAGCTTGCTATCTCTACCTTTTGGCTTCACCTACAAGACTTCACCCTAGCCCATCCCAACCCTCCTGGCTAAAACCTCCCCCATCCCCATCCCCATCCCTTCATCTCTACTCAAGACGGATCCCTTAGTGTCACTTTCCCGGTTACTCCTCCTAGTCCCTCTGACTCTTAACGTGTTTCACTCCCCTCTCCTTCCTAGCCCCCCTAGCTCTTGCGTCCTTACTAGCCCTCCAACCTTTTGCGCCCCTTGCTCCTCCGCTTCTCTGACTTCTCCGCTTCTCGAGGTCTCTCACACGCTCCCTTTAGCTCCCTTCCCCTTCCTTCTCTGAGTTCTTTCTCTCCTAGGTAGTTCCCCTTCTCTTTCCCTTTTTCTCTGTTCTCTCCTAAGTCTTTTACCTTCGGAGGTTGGCTTGTATCCACCCGAGCCCTACCTCCTTAGTTTAACAACTACTACTACTACTACCTAGCCAACCTAGCCAACCTTGCCAACCTAGCCAACCTTGCAAACCCAGCCAACCTAGCACACCCAGTCAAACCTAGCCAACCTAGCCAACCTAGCAAACCCAGTCAAACCTAGACCCTCATTCCTTCGTTCCGAAAGTTGCGCCGTCTCCGCATGAGACCAATGGCTCTGAATCGGTGATCCAAGTCCACAGTCGCTCGCGAGACATGCGGCGCAGCATGCTGGAATACTTGTTGATGTGGCGGAAACGTTGCTCGCACACCTGCGCCCAACGCGCAGCCCCGCACACGATCTTAGTTGGCCGTATGAGTCAAGAGCAGTGGCAGCAGCCGAGGCAGTGGAAGCAGCAGTGGAAGCAGCAGTGGCAGCAGCAGTGGCAGCAGCAGTGTCAGCAGCAGCAGCGGCAGCAGCAGCAGTAGCAGTGGCAGCAGCGGCAGCAGCGGCAGCAGCGGCGGCAGCGGCGGCAGCGGCAGCGGCAGTGGCAGCGGCAGCAGCGGCAATTGAATACATGGCCATTGGCAACAAGACACTTACCTACTCTCACTGCCCCATACCTAGGCATGTTATGCATCTATGCAACATGTAGTGCATTTCATGCTGAACCCCAGGGCACTCCCACACAAGGCATCAGTACACAAGAAACAACACATTTCAACGGCACTATTCAATGATTTGCCTCTGTGTAGACTCCCTTCAATGCCGGTACATTTAATGGGTTCAGCGGCAGCAGTGGCAGCAGCGGAAGGCAGTGGCAGCAGCAGTGGCAGCACCAGCAACAGCAGTGGCAGCAGCAGTGGCAGCAGCAGCAGTGGCAGCAGCAGTGGCAGCAGCAGCAGTGGCAGCAGCAGCAGTGGCAGCAGTGGCAGCAGCAGCAGTGGCAGCAGCAGCAGTGGCAGCAGCAGCAGCAGTGGCAAGAGCAGCAGCAACAGCAGCAGCAGCGGCAGCAGCAGCAGCGGCAGCAGCAGCGGCAGCAGCAGCAGTGGCAGCAGCAGCGGCAGCAGCAGCAGTGGCAGCAGCAGCAGTGGCAGCAGCAACAGCAGCAGCAGTGGCAGCAGCAGCAGTGGCAGCAGCAGCAGTGGCAGCAGCAGCAGTGGCAGCAGCAGCAGTGGCAGCAGCAGCAGTGGCGGCAGCAGCAGCAGTGGCGGCAACAGCAGCAGCAGCAGCAGCAGTGGCAGCAGCAGCAGTGGCGGCAGCAACAGCAGCAGCAGTGGCAGCAGCAGCAGTGGCAGCAGCAGCAGTGCAGTAGCAGCAGTGGCGGCAGCAACAGCAGCAGCAGTGGCAGCAGCAGCAGTGGCAGCAGCAGCAGTGGCAACAGCTGCAGCAGTGGCAACAGCTGCAGCAGCAGTGGCAGCAGTGGCAGCAGCAGCAGCAGTGGCAGCAGCAGCAGTGGCAGGAGCAGCAGTGGCAGCAGCAGCAGTGGCAGCAGCAGCAGTGGCGGCAGCAACAGCAGCAGCAGTGGCAGCAGCAGCAGTGGCAGCAGCAGCAGTGGCAGCAGCAGCAGTGGCAGCAGCAGCAGTGGCAGCAGCAGCAGTGGCAGCAGCAGCAGTGGCAGCAGCAGCAGCAGTGGCAGCAGCAGCAGTGGCAGCAGCAGCAGTGGCAGCAGCAGCAGCAGCAGTGGCAGCAGCGGCGGCAGCGGCGGCAATTGAATACATGGCCATTGGCAACAAGACACTTACCTACTTGCACTGCCCCATACATAGGCATTCAGGCAAGCCAGCATGCATGGCTCTGGGTGCGACCCAGCCAATTAAACGTAACCCCCCTCTACCTGCACCCTCCTCCCCCTCCCCCCTTCCCCCTCTCACCCCATCCCTCCCTGCTGACCTGCTACTTGTCCACCTTAGCCTTTCCCCCCTCCGTTCGCCTCCTCCGGTTAGGGTTAGGGTTAGGGTTAGGTTAGGGGTTAGCTTTCTGGTTAGGGTTAGGGTTAGGGTTAGGGATAGGTTTCCGGTCAGGGTTAGGGTTAGGGTTAGGGTTAGCCACCTGCCTTATGTACTGCCCCTCTGCTAAGTCCATCACAGCCTCTTGCCACCTTGACCAGGTTTCAGGGAGGGCGGGGGGTGCTGGTGATGGAACGTCAAGGCCACCGGCTAGGTTGGCTAGGTTGGCCAGGTTGCAAGGGGGGGTGGGGGGGGCGCGGCCACAGGCTAGGTTGGCTAGGTGGGCTAGGTTGGCTAGGTTGGCCAGGTTGCAGGGGGGGCATGGCCTGGTCCCCTGTATGAGGTTGCTGTAACCTTGGCTGAA
Source organism: Haematococcus lacustris (assembly GCA_030144725.1). Lineage (NCBI taxonomy): Eukaryota > Viridiplantae > Chlorophyta > Chlorophyceae > Chlamydomonadales > Haematococcaceae > Haematococcus > Haematococcus lacustris. The sequence goes on along the minus strand of JASKMD010000023.1, from coordinate 1,407,438 downwards.
CCTAGGCTGAACCTTGAGCTTCCAACCTAGCGAGCCAAATCCCTTGGCGCGCCTCAAAACCCTCCCAAACCTAGGGGTCACTACGTTGAACCTTAGGGGGGTCTGCCAGTTTCTCCCTTCCCCCCAAATTACAGTTCAAGCTACTCCTTACATACATAAAATAACAGGGACGGTGGGGGCACGGGCTGTGTGATTCCTGTGCGTCCTGTCCAGCTGGGGGTGGGGGGCAAAGAAAACGTCACTGCTACGTGAGGCTTCTATGTGCCCAGCCTGGAGCCAGCAGCGTGACCAGCCAGTGCGGGGCCTGATGTGGTGCCCAGTAGTTGCCCCCAGCAAGCACCCACAGGCCCCATGCGGCCAAGGCGGCCCCGCAGCCAGCAGCCTCAGAGCCAGGGCCCAGCACTCCCCCGCCAGCAAAGCGCAGCAAGCGCACCAAGGCTGAGCAGGCAGCTGAGCCGGTCAAGCCCACCAAGGGCAAAGGCAAGGCCAAAGGCAAGGCCAAAGGCAAGGCCAAAGGCAAGGCCAAAGGCAAGGCTGCCAGAGCACCCTACCACCTGCACCCACCCCTACCCAGTTGCCAACAACTCCTGCTCCAGCCTGCTCTGCTCCTCCAGCTGCTGCTGCAGCAGTTGCTGCTGGCGCTGCAGCTGGTGGTGCTCGTCCAGCAACATCTGCAGCTGCTGCTGCGCCTCCCTGAGCTGCTGTGTCATCTCTGGCGTGAGATGTGGCCCCCCGCCCGCCCCCCCAGCCTGCCCCTGCCCCTGCTGCAGCACCTCCCGCTGCGCCCTAGTGCAAGGGGCCACAGGGAACAGGCGCTGCAGCACGAGGCTGTGGCCCTTGAGGCCCCCGCCTGCCCCACCCAAGGCCCCAGCAGATCCTGCACCGGGCCCCGGCCCCTGCCCTGCCGCCTGCCCCTCCACCTGGCCAGACCTCACCCCTGCCGCCTGCCCTGCCCCGACCAGCTGCCCGCTGCCGCTCCAGTGCAAGGCCGTGCCGGCCAGCTGCTGCCCGCTGCCACCAAGGCCGCTGCCACCAAGGCCAGGTGGCCCATGCCCTGAGCCCTGGCTAGGTCCACAGCTGGCCCAGGCAGCGCTCAACCTCTGCTCTGAGGACGGGACCTGGGCACGCGGCAGCTGACCCTGCAGCTGGGCAACACTCAGCCGCCCCTCCCCCTGCCGCCCCTCCCCCTGCCGCCCCTCCCCCTGCCGCCCCTCCCCCTGCCGCCCCTCCCCCTGTCGCCCCTCCCCCTGCCGCCCCTCCCCCTGCCGCCCCTCCCCCTGCCGCCCCTCCCCCACACTATTGGGAGTGAACCAGGCGCCCTGGGCCACTCCTCCCCCACCCCCTCCCCCTCCCCCTGCTGCCGCTGCACCCCCCTCGTTGCTGCTGCTGCTGAGTGCGCTGCCCCCCCCTGTGCCTGAGCTCATGGTGGGTATACTGCTGAGGCTGGCTGCTCGAGCTGTGGTGGAGTTTGTGGAGAATGGGTGGGGAGAGGGGCTGGGGGAGGAGGCGGCGGCTCCCCCTGCACTGCCTGCCCGGGTCCCCCCTGCAGCGCTGGATGCCCGGCTGTGCTTGGGGTGGTGCAGGGGGCTGAGGGAGGAGGCGGACGGGCCTAGGGGGGTCGGGGCCAGGGGGCTGGGGCTGTGAGGGCGCATGGGGGAGCCGGCATGGCGTGGGGCTGCCTGCAGGTGGAGGGGTGCCAGGGTGTGGGGGTGAGGCAAGGGTGGCAGGGTGACAGGGGGCTCTGGCAGGACAAGGTCAGCAGAGTGGCGGGACAGGAGCAAGAAGCTGCTGCTAGTGCTAGGCAGCCGGCAGCCGCCCTCAGCGAGCATGACACTGGACACACAACATGTCGATGGCTGAACACTGGCAGGGTGCCATGGAATGCTGATACTGAAGATGCTGCTGAAGATGATGATCTAGGCAGCTATGTTGCAATGTTTACTACGGCCTGTTTCAATGCCAGCTATCTGGTGCTGTTGCTGGTGCTGCTGGTGAGGAGGGTGATGCTAAGGTGTGGTAAGGTGTTGAAACAGCCAGCCAGGAGTGACAAGCACCGCAAGGAGAGTGTGACCTGGGGAGGGGGAGGGGAGGGGGAGGGGGAGGAGGAGGGGGAGGGGGAGGGGGAGGGGGAGGGGGAGGGGGAGGGGGAGGGGGAGGGGGAGGGGGAGGGGGAGGGGGAGGGGGAGGGGGAGGGGGAGGGGGAGGGGGAGGGGGAGGGGGGAGGGGGAGGGGGAGGGGGAGGGCCAGCAAGCCTGGGTGGCAAGGAGGGAGGGGATAGGTCACCTGCATCAAGGCAGCAGGGGGCCCAGGCGGGCGGTCTACACTGCGCTGAGCCGCACTGAACCGCTGGTGGGGCCCGCTGGCTGCGCTGGCTGCATAGGGGCCTGGCTGACTGCTGCCTGCCTGCCCCGCTGACCCGCACCAGGGGCCGCCACTGCCGCCTGGTCCGCCTCCACCACCCCCACATGCTGCTGCTGCCCATGCCCCTGCTCCACCCCCCGTGCTGACGCCGCCCATGGCAGTGCCATAGCCTGCTTGGTACGCCTGCCAGCTGACATGCAACCCCTGCTGCTGCTGCTGCTGCTGCATCGCACTGAGCTGCTGCTGCTGCTGTTGGCCCTGGCTCAGCTGCTGGGTGTCAGTGTTGGAGGGTGCGTTCAGGCTGTACAGCACCGGCAGCAGTGCTTGCGGGTCCTGGGGTAGCAGCAGGCCGTCCAGCCGGCAGGGCGTGGCGGCAGTGGGGGGGTCTGGGGCTGCCCCCGACGGTGGGGCGATCACCACCTTCTTCTTCCGTCCCGTCACCTCCCTCCCATGCAGGTTCAGCTTCAGACGTGGCACTGGGCTAGTCAGGCAACTGGCCAGCTCCTCCTCAGCTGTGAGGGGCACGGCGCCAGGGCTAGTGGCAGTCAGGGGAGGGCTGCGCTGTGGGATGCGGGCTGTGCTGCCATCCTGACCCTTGGCAGATGGATGAGAAGTTGTGCTTGCATCGCCTGCAACAGTGCGGGGCTGGGACAGGGAGCGCTGAGTTGGCTGAGCCACGCTGAGTTGGCTGGCTGGGGCTGCCGAGTTGGCAGCATTCGCTGCGGTGATCGTCAGGGACCCCGTGCTCTTGGGGGCAGTGTGTGCAGGCTGATGAACCGTTGGATGGCTGTGTACAGGCAGCGCTATGCCGCAGGCTTTCAGTTTGGCTTCAACCTTGTGCACCTGGGGACATGAAGCAGATTGGCAGTCAGTTGGCATTTTGGGTGTTTGTTAGCGCTGTCGCGCACCTCTCGTGACAGCTTTTCGACGAGCGGGCGCCTCTTGCCTGCGGGTATGGGCACGGATGACGCATGGTTTATTAGCTGCCCATAGCGCCAGAAATCGAACTATCCAGCAACCCACGTATCACGGTACGTGTATCCTCAATGTCAAAGGGGGGAGGCATTTTTTGGTCAATTACGTTGGGAACGGCAGCGTGGCTTTCGCTGTAACACAGAAACCCTCCCGGGCTAACAAAACCTCGGCAGGACACATGGCAGAAACATGTCTAAACCGGTTCTTCTGAATGCGGCATCTGCTCACGAAGGCGAGGCGGCGGCAGCAGGTTGAGGTGGTGACAGAGCAGAGAAACCAGAGGGAGATTGAACTGCAACGAGCGCCTGGCTGGCTCATGTCCCCGGAAACTTACTTTAATAGCAAAGTGAGCAATAGTGTAGGTGGTAGGCACTCATGCACCATGTCCATGTGCATTGGGTATACTCCACACAGCCCATTAACACCATTGGAGTCGGGCCACTAGTGGTCCCTAGTATTCCCGCTAGTGGCTACTTTTGGTCCGGCTCCAATGGAGGCCTTAGTGAGGGACAAGGGGGCTGGTGGGGGAGCAACCCTGATGACCCAAAGCAAGCACCACAAAGTTTCTGGTATATTTGAAGTGTCTTACACTTGGGTGACATCGACCTGCCCTGCAGCTTGTATCACACAACATGATAAAGTAACATTCTTCCAACTGCGAAACCACATTAGCCAACTAGGCTGCCGCCCATGGTCCCCATGTGCCAGCTATCGATCCCTTCCTACACGACCCTGCCAGGCCAGCCCTTCTCTACGACGGCCACGTTGCGAAAGCCGTGCTGCCCCTGCACCAGCCACCAGGCCAGCCAGCCACACAGACCCCCAGAGCAAGCCTGCACCCTGCCACCGCCTCCCCAAACGCCCGGCAGGGTCTGGACCAGGGTCGGGGCCAGGGTCAGGCCCATGCTCGGTGCTTGGATCACGGCCAGCTGGACTGGGGCAGATGGCGGCACGCCAAAGCAGGGGCTTGCCAGGCTGGGTGGTGTGGTCCCACCCCGCGTACTGCAGGCAGGCTGCACTGCCACTGCCAGGCTCCCTTGTTGCTGCTGGCACTGCATCAGGCTGAGCTGGTCTGGCTTGGCCCTGCTGCCCATCTACCTTATGGAAGGCTGCACTTGCAGGCACAGGCAGGGGGGAGGGGGCCAGGGCCAAGCAGGCCAGCAGCTGTTGTGCCCAGCCCTCCAGCTCTTGAGCTGCAGCTGACACCCAGTGACTGCTCAATGTGGAGGGAGGGGCAGTTGCTGGGCAATCGTCGTGCGTCGAGGGTTTGGCAGCTGCTGGGCAGCTGCTATTGCAGGGGGGGCTGGGGCCCACTGCCTGAGGCTCCAGAACCCAGCCCCTGTCCCTCAGCACCAAACCCACTGCCGCTGCAATGCATGGGAGCGGGGCCAGGCCCCCCATGCCCATGTCCCCACAGGCCAGGACCTTGGCCACAGGGGGCACCAGCACCGCACCCAGCTGGAGCAGCCGCCCTAGGTGCTGCCAGGTCAGCGGGCTGCTCCACATCAACGTGTTCATCGCAGGGGCCAGCTGCAGGGGCAGCAGCAGGGGCCTCAGGGGCAGGGGCAGGGGCAGGGGTCTCAGGGGCAGGGGCAGCAGGGGGAGGGGTGTGACTCATATCAGCTGGTGGCAGGGCCCTCAGCAGCAGCACAGAGGCAGTCAGGCTGCCACCACAGGGGCTGTGGGCAATGCACCGCATGGCCGCATCCGCAACTCAACAGCCTGGCAAGCGGCTATCCAGCCAGCCAGGGCAGTCAGGCACTCCTGCTGAACACAGCCCTCAAAGCAGCCCCTGCCTAGCCTGCTAACACCGCGATCGCCCCCGCAGCCCCTAGCCCCCCTGGAGGGCCCTTGCTGCCTTCATACCAGCCCCTACTCAGCAGTGCCCTGCCACCCCTGCCTGGGCCCCACAGCAGTGCCCTGCCACCCCCCTAAACTTCCACAGCTTGCTCACCAGCACTGGGGCCGCCTGCCAGTCCCAGGCCCGCAGCACACAGGTCACCAGGTTGTCGCATAGCCCCAGCGCCGCCTTGGCCAGGCTGTTGGCGCTCAGGGGCGCCAGCACCAGCACGTCAGCCCACCTGCGCTCCTCACCAGCCAGGCCTCACCTTGGCCTCCTGCCCACCATGCCTGCCTGCTCCACTGCTGCCGGCTCAGCTGCTGCCCGCTCGCCCACACCGGTCGCACCTGCTACCCGCCTGTCCTGCTGCTGCCTGCTCCACCGCTGCCTACTCAGCTGTTTCCCATGGCCCGGGATTGGCAATGTCACGCTGACCACCTGCCGCACTCCCCCATTGCTGCCACTGCTGCTGTCGATCCTGATTTGGTTTCAGGATTTCTGCCTGAGATGGTGTATTGCCTGCACGGTTTCCGGCTCCACTCTTCTTTGCCATAGCTGACCAAATCTCAAAGCATTGTGATGGGTGGGGAATGCAGCATGCCCTTCTAGCTGAACAGCAAGCCAGGAAGGGGCACCTGATGGCAATACCTGCCTCCGCAGCTCGATGTGGAGCACTGGGTCTCCCACTGCATGCCACTGATCCATTTCGTCCTTGTCCTGCTGCCATGGTTTGGGCAATTGAGGGGGCCCTTGATCGCAAGGCATTTCAGAACAACCCACAAGGACGGCGCACCTGGTATGGTGGCTTAACTAGGGCATCAGAGGCCAAGAATCGCATGGCTGAAGTGGTAGCCATGACTTTCACTTCGCCCAGCCGCTCCAGGCAGTTCAACAGCTGTGAGTATTTGATAGCCGCCACGCTTCCTGCGATGAGTCTACCGACGTCCTTGAGGCGCACCACCTCAACCCTGACCTTTGACTCTGCCAGGCACCGCACGTCACCTGTTACACCCAGTAAGATATGCGGACGGCGCATCACTCGCCACGGCCGTACTCGCAATAGCAGGCCTGCTGTCCACTGGGACAAGGATGGCTGCTGCAATGAGGCCGGTTGCTGGACAGGCTGCAGTCATCAAAAATTTACATTTGTTCCCTGGCACAACTCCTGAACCCCACAACCCTCATGCTACACCAAAATAAAGCAAGAGTTGGAATCGAACCTGGCTGCGAGCTCATCATTGTAAAGGCTACCGACAGTGTGCCTAATGCCCACTTCAGCTCAGCCTTCTGGTGTGTGTGCCTGTTGCCAGTGCCTGTGCCTGCGCCACACACATCCCCTTTGTTAGGGGTTCATTGTTTTTTTGTTGTACTTCTTGGTACGCTCAGGGGTGCGGCCTGCGGTGAGGTGCGAAACAAATGTAAGTGACACGACATGTTCACGACATGTTCACCCAATGCACTAGGTGTCGCGCGGTGTACCTGATGCGGACTGCACAGCGGCGAATGTTCAGCGCTGCTAACAAGTCCCGGTCACCCGGCCTGCGGTGCAAGGCGAAAGAAAAGTAAGTGGCATGTCATGCAGGACATGTTCACCAAGCAAGCTTGTGTGTCGTCAACTCAACGCTTACCCAATGGCTTTGGTTAAGCGCAACGAGCTCCTGATGCTTGGGGTATGTTTTGCTTTGCTATACATTAGTCGCTGCAAGCTCGCCTTCGAAGGTCTGCAGCCATGGCAAGGCACATTGCGCGGACGTGTTAGGGCAAGTATTAGCTAACTAAGGGCTACTGCCTAGCCTAGACCTCACCTCAACCCAGAAGAAGTGCTCGCTCCGGAGCCGGGGGCTTGCGACTGCGCCTCGTGCGCCATTGTATTTATGACAGCTTTGCCTGGGTCCCATAACTCGTCAGTGAACATGTTGAAGTGTACACACAACGCAATATTCCTAGGATTTAAACCGGCAGTCTCACACAGACAGTGTAACTCGCCGTTCACATTCAGGAGACATTGGTTTAGGCCATAGGCTTCGGCAATCGTGCCGCGGCCGTGTTCCCTGGCACAACGACACGCGGCCGAGTTTTTGCAAGTTTCCCTGTAGCCCTATCCTCCTGTGGAGCCCCTACACTTCTCTACAGCAGGGAGAGACCGGTGTGTGTCCCTAACATAGGTGTGACCCTAGGAGTCGCTAGAGCTCTGCACCATGCATGACTCTCTCCCCTTTGTAAGGGGCAGGTTGTTTGTCTGTTTGTTTGGCTCATGGCATGATGCACATGACACTACTGCTGCCGCTGGTGCCGCCGCTGCCACTTCCGCAGCAGACCCTTGTCGCGCACCTCCACCCAGTCCTGCAGGCCTGCGGTGCCTGGGTTGGGCATGGGGGCGCGGTCCGGCCAGCTGCTGAGCTCGCGTGGACGGCCCGGCCCGGCTGCAAGGCGGATGTTCAGCGCGGCTGACACGTCCCGTAGAACCTGCGCTTGATGAGCACACGCCAAGTACTGCCGGGGATGCACTCAGCAGTGAACATTCCTGCGACACACATGCTCATGCACATGCAATGTTTCAGGCTTGCTTGATGCAGGCACGCCATGCCTCCTGTCACAACCTACGGCCGGTGGATACTGGTCACTGGCTACTGGCTACTGGCCATTACCCTGCCCTGGAGCCCTGAGGTTGGAGCCCCGCAGGCTCTGCCTGCCCCTGACAAGGCTACAAGCTGGCCAATGCCCGGCTGGCCAAGGCCAGGCAAAGGCTGCACCTGGATGCAGAGTTCCGGCGGGGCATTGATGGCTGTGCCTGCAACCACCTTACAAGGCTGAACCAAGCCTTACAAGCATCAAGCTGTTGGTTTTGGTCTTAGGAGGGATCGTGCCACTGGTGTTGGGGTTTTGTAGTCATCGAGGGTGCACAAGTTCACCCACAGGTCAACACCTCGGCATGCCTTGCATGGATGGCATGACGTAAGTGTGTGGTGGCAGGGGGGCACTGCTAGCCACTACAGCTACAGGCTGTCTGATCACCATCTTGTGCAATGTCAATGCCCCCACTAATCTTTGCGGGGAGCCCCATATAAGTCTGGCAAACCCAGCACGTCTATTAGGCCTCGTGGCCATAGGGTTAGGCACCTGCTTTGGGTCATACACCCACATCATCACAAGTGCAAGGTGCATGGAATGTTAGTGTCATGGAGCCTACGACCTGGATTGTAGCATTAGTCATGGTACACGCTGAAGAGGAACTGAGAGGGCATGAAGTCAAAGAGTAGTTGATTGTGCCATGCCTAACCTGGTGCCACCATGTCAGCCACCGTTTGTGCCTTGTGTGCATGGCTGCAGTTGGAGAGGGAGATGGTGGAGTTGTCATGAAGCGCCACAAGGGTGCCGAGATGGACGTGCACCTGTGCCAAGCGTGGCACAAGTATTCTCTGGTGCAGCTGGCATTGGCACAGGGGGAGGGTGGGGTGCTGATGCGGTGCTGCGGGCCTGCTGCAAGGCCGTGTGCAGGCCCAGGGGCACAGACCACCGGCAGGGCAGGGCTGTGCTTGTGGATGAGTGCCGCACCAGCCACGTCAGCTCAGCAGTGAATGGCCAGCAGCCGTGTGAGAGGCCAGCAGCCCCGTGGCAGGGCAGCAGGGCGTCCAGCTTGGAGCCAGCAGCGTAAGAGGCAAGTGCAGGGCCTGATGTGGTGCCCGGTAGTGGCCCCCTGCAAGCCCCCACAGGCCCCATGCAGCCAAGGCGGCCCCGCAGCCAGCAGTCTCAGAACCTGGGTCCAGCGCTCCCCCGCCAGCCAAGCGCAGCAAGCGCACCAAGACTGAGCAGGCAGCTGAGCCTACCCAGCCCACCAAGGGCAAAGGCAAGGCCAAAGGCAAGGCTGCCAGAGCCAAGCCAGCCCCACAGCCAGAAGGTGGTTAGACAGGGACTGCAATGCAGGGCTAAACATGCAGCGCAGTGAGGAGAGCAGGTGGCGCCCACTGGAGCTGTGCTGGTGGCCAGACCAGGCAGCTCTGCCAGCCAAGGGCAAGGAGTACCCTGAACTGGGCTCCATGCGGATGCGAGACAAGCCACCCAAAGCCCAGCAGCAGCAGCAGCAGCCTCTTGTGGCACAGTAGTGTGTGTTGGGCTGTCGCCAACTTGCAATTAGTGCATGTTCGTCATGCCGACTCTAGGCTACAGCCCTGTCACAGAGGTCAGGCAATAGTGTAGGTGGAAGGCGCCCATGCCATGTGCCATGTGCCATGAGCATGGGAACATAGCTGCACACAGCACCGTAACACCATCCTGAGTGGTCCCGCTAGTGGCCCCTAGTACTCCCTAGTGGTCCAACTCTGATGTAGGCCCTAATGAGAAACAAAGGGCTGCCACGGGCAGTGCTAGCGCTGTGGTGTGGGATATCGACGACCAATGATGATGATGGGGCACTCCCGTGAACCCGCATAGGTGCTCCTGTGCCGCGTCGTTGCGCATCAGCCGCAGCAGCCGGTCTGGTGTGTCGGGCAGGCAGTGGCCGGCGGAGC
>JASKMD010000023.1:1372254-1397254 GCA_030144725.1 Haematococcus lacustris | reverse complement strand
TACTCGCAGCCACATACTCGCGGCCACACAACCTCGCGGCCACACAGCTGGTCCAGCAGCGCAGAAGCATACCTGCGAGGCAGCTCGGTGCGAGGATCTCACCTCGCAGCCAGCCTCGCAGCCATTTTCCTCGCAGCCAGCCTCGCAGCCAGTTTCGCAGCCAGCCTCGCAGCCAGTCTCGCAGCCAGCATCGCAGCTAGCCTCGCGGCCAGTTTCCTCACAACGATTCTCCGCAGTGAATCGCAAGCATTGATGCACCAACGCAAGGCAGGTGCAACGTGTTGTGAGCAGCGAAGAGGCTAGAAGGACTATGGTAAGAGCTTAGGACCAAGGTAAGAGCTTAGAAGGAGCTAGCATTGCGCAGCATAGCCCTTAGTATCCAGCCTAACCGCTACCACACCTGGTTGCTGCAGGTCTTACAATCACGCCTAGTAACCCCCTGATTACCACCCCCTCCATATCCCCCTCACCACCACCACCACCACCACCATCACCACCACCACCACCACCATTTCATCACCTCCCACAACGTTCCCACTGTTGCCTCCCTTGTGTTGCAGCCCAGCCCAGCCCAGCCCAGCCCAGCCCAGCCCAGCCCAGCCCAGCCCAGCCCAGCCCAGCCCAGCCCAGCCCAGCCCAGCCCAGCCCAGCCCAGCCCAGCCCAGCCCAGCCCAGCCCAGCCCAGCCCAGCCCAGCCCAGCCCAGCCCAGCCCAGCCCAGCCCAGCCCAGCCCAGCCCAGCCCAGCCCAGCCCAGCCCAGCCCAGCCCAGCCCAGCCCAGCCCAGCCCAGCCCAGCCCAGCCCAGCCCAGCCCAGCCCAGCCCAGCCCAGCCCAGCCCAGCCCAGCCCAGCCCAGCCCAGCCCAGCCCAGCCCAGCCCAGCCCAGCCCAGCCCAGCCCAGCCCAGCCCAGCCCAGCCCAGCCCAGCCCAGCCCAGCCCAGCCCAGCCCAGCCCAGCCCAGCCCAGCCCAGCCCAGCCCAGCCCAGCCCAGCCCAGCCCAGCCCAGCCCAGCCCAGCCCAGCCCAGCCCAGCCCAGCCCAGCCCAGCCCAGCCCAGCCCAGCCCAGCCCAGCCCAGCCCAGCCCAGCCCAGCCCAGCCCAGCCCAGCCCAGCCCAGCCCAGCCCAGCCCAGCCCAGCCCAGCCCAACCCTACTCTCCCACCCTGCACTTCCTACTGAGGTGAGAACAAAGGAAGGTGGGCCGTAATGGAGGGCTGCTACACCTGCCCCTCCATCTGCCAGCTCTACATCTCCCTACTCTAATGGTGAGTGCATCAAGTACCCATGTCCAATGTTTGCTTCCGTTGACAAATCGTCACACCGTTGCCGCAGGTCTTGTTCGCCTACACCTAAGACTATCAATGCCCCCCCCACTTCTCTCGCCCTCCACATGGACCTCCCCTTCCCTTCCCTCCCCTTCCTCCCCTTCCTCCCACACACATATACACCACACCCCAGCAAAAGGTGGGTGCAGGTATGTGGCACCCTGTACCCACCTTAACCGCTAGCATGCCCCTTGTCCCGCTGCAGGATTGATCGTCACACCCTTCCCCATCCCCTTTTCCTCCCCTTTCCCACGCCCACCACCAACGCCCAGCTTGTCGTCCCTCCACTTCCACCTCTACCCACCCCCCACTTCCCCCCTCCCCGTCACCTCTCCCCTGACATCCCAGCAGCCAGGAGAAAGCCCACCCCACCCACCCTCTTCCCACCCCTCCCATCCCCCTCTCCCTCCCTCTCCCCTCCCATACTTGTCAAGCCTACCCTTCCCCTCTCCCACCCTTCGATTGACGTGGCATCGCAACCCCCACCTCACCCCACCTTCCCTTCCCTACACCCTACACTCCCCACCGCAGTCCCACCCCACTGGCGCATGGGATATGTTGCCTGGTGTGAGCAGGTAGGAGGCCAGGAGGACCACAAAGGTAAGGCCACGGTGATAGCTAACACAGTGCCCAGCCTGGTCACCCTACCGCACGTGCACGCCCCTTGGTTGCAGGTCTAGTGGGCACCTCCCTTCCACTTCCCTTTCCCCTACACAACCACCCCCTCCCAATTCATCCTCCCCCTCCCCCGCCCCCGCCCCCGCTCCCGCCCCCACCCCCGCCCCCGCCCCCGCCCCCGCCCCCGCCCCCGCCCCCGCCCCCGCCCCCGCCCCCGCCCCCTCCCCTGCCCCCACCCCCACCCATGCCCCCACCCACCCCAACCCATGCCCCCAACCCATGCCCCCACCCACCCAAACCCATGCCCCCAACCCAACCCACCCCCGCCCAGCCCAACCCGGTTGAGCCTCCCGCCTCCCCACCTCCCGCCTCCCTGCCTCCCGCCTCCCCGTCTCCCGCCTCCCTGCCTCCCACCTCCCGCCTTCCACATCTACCCCCCCTCCCCGCCTTCACTCTTCCACTCCCCCCCCTTCCTAGCAGCAGTCATCAAGCAGCCAAAAGGTAGGTAGGTGCTACAGTGCCCCTACTATATCTGCTGCTGCTGCGCCCCTGCTGCTGCTGTTGCTGCCCCCCTGCTGCTGCTGCTGCCCCCCTGCTGCTGTTGCTGCTGCCCCCCTACTGTTGCTGCTGCTGCTGCCCCCCTGCTGCTGCTGCTACTGCCCCCCTACTGCTGCTGCTGCTGCTGCTGCTGCCCCCCTACTGCTGCTGCTGCTGCTGCCCCCCTGCTGCTGCTGCTGCCCCCCTGCTGCTGCTGCTGCTGCCCCCCTACTGCTGCTGCTGCTGCTGCCCCCTGCTGCTGCTGCTGCTGCTGCTGCCCCCCTACTGCTGCTGCTGCTTCGCCCCTGCTGCTGCTGCTGCCCCCCTACTGCTGCTACTGCCCCCCTGCTGCTGCTGCTGCTGCTGCCCTCTGCTGTTGCTGCTGCCCCCCTGCTGCTGCTGCTGCCCCCCTGCTGCTGCTGCTGCTGCTGCCCCCCTACTGCTGGTGCTGCCCCCCCCCCTGCTGCTGCTGCCACCCATGCTGCTGCTGCCTACAGTACTGTAGGTGTCTACAGTACTGTAGATGTCTACAATACTGTAGGTGTCTACAGTACTATAGGTGTCTACAGTACTGTAGATGTCTACAGTACTGTAGGTATCTACAGTACTGTAGGTGTCTACAGTACTGTAGATGTCTACAGTACTGTAGGTGTCTACAGTATTGTAGATGTCTACAGTACTGTAGGTGTCTACAGTACTGTAGGTGTCTACAGTACTGTAGGTGTCTACAGTACTGTAGGTGTCTACAGTACTGTAGGTGTCTACAGTACTGTAGGTGTCTACAGTACTGTAGATGTCTACAGTACTGTAGGGTGTCTACAGTACTGTAGGTGTCTACAGTACTGTAGGATGTCTACAGTACTGTCACTCCTACAAATTAGTCCCTGCGTTCTTCCTTGCGCTTTTGTCAACCTTGTCCAAATGGGCTGAAACTTAGCCAGTTGGTAGCTTGTGACGTAAGAAATCCATCCCAAAAAAAATCAGGTCAAAAAACTCAAAGACGGAGGCTCGGCGGCCCGTGGCGATCACGCAGGGACGGATGCAGGGATGGAGGGGGGGGGCGCAGGGACGAGTGCAGGGATGGAAGGCGGAGCGCAGGGATGGACGCAGGGATAACTTAGGGGTGCAGGGACGAGTGCAGGGATGGAAGGGGGGACGCAGGGACGAGTGCAGGGATGGAGGGGGGGGTGCAGGGACGAGTGCAGGGACGAGTGCAGGGACGAGTGCAGGGATGACGGGCGCAGGGACGGGCGCAGGGACAAGCGCAGGGACAAGTGCAGGGATTGCGGGCGCAGGGACGAGTGCAGGGATACGTGCAGGGACGAGTGCAGGGACGAGCGCAGGGACGAGTGCAGGGATGGCGGGCGCAGGGACGGGCGCAGGGACGAGCGCAGGGATGAGTGCAGGGATTACGGGCGCAGCGACGGGCGCAGGGACGAGCGCAGGGACGAGTGCAGGGATGTGCGCAGGGACGAGTGCAGGGATGAGCGCAGGGACGAGTGCAGGGGTGACGGGCGCAGGGACGGGCGCAGGGACGAGCACAGGGACGAGTGCAGGGATAAAGGGCGCAGGGACGAGTGCAGGGACGAGCGCAAGGACAAGGGCAGGGACGAGCGCAGGGACGAGCGCAGGGATGACGGGCACAGGGACGGGCGCAGGGACGAGTGCAGGGACGAGTGCAGGGATAAAGGGCGCAGGGACGAGTGCAGGGACGAGCGCAGGGACGAGCGCAGGGATCAGTGCAGGGACGAGTGCAGGGATTAGCGCAGGGTCGAATGCAGGGATGACGGGCGCAGGGACGTGCGCAGGGATCAGTGCAGGGACGAGTGCAGGGATAACGGGCGCAAGGACGAGTGCAGGGATGAGTGCAGGGACGAGTGCAGGGATTAGCGCAGGGTCGAATGCAGGGATGAGCGCAGGGACGAGTGCAGGGATGAGCGCAAGGTTAAGATGATTGTATGGTTGATGGCAACCTGGACGCAACCTGGTTATAATCAGCACTTCCTAATCACTATGTTGTGACCTCATCGACAGGTTTACTGTCTAGTGCTGCTTGCTGAGGCTGTTGTATGGAACAAAGTACATGTCCCCATGGCCCTCGCCTGTGGGAAAGAATGACACAAACAGAGTGTGCAGCTGCTCCCCATTCACTGCAAACCACTCTGCAGGACCAGCACCTGCCTCCTTTGTCCTGAACTTGTCTCGCCGATGGTAGGGTGGGCTTGCCTGGGTTGGCTGGGTTGGCTGGGTTGGCTGCTGCTGCTGCCTCTGCTCCACTTGTTGGTGCTGCTGCTGCTGCTGCTGCTCCTGCTGCTGCTGTCGCTGCATCCGCTGTTGCTGCAGCTGCTGGCTTTGGACCTGTTGCCCGCCGTTTGGCCGCTGTGTCCTGTGGGGCTGGTCTCTTGCGCCCGCGTGTCCGTGCTGCGGCTGCTGCTGCTGCCACTGCTGGCTCTGGTTCTGGGCCCATGCCATGCAGCAAGTTGGGCAGGCCACCCATAGGGTAGACAGGGAACAGCCTTGCGATGGCCACTCGCAGGAAGCGGCCTGGGATGTCCGGATGCTCTAGTCGCACCCAGAACTGGATGTTGGCCGCATACTCGTTCACTGTGGACAAGCTGTTTCTGTAGTAGTACTTATCCATGGCCCAGCTGTTGTTGCGCTTTTCTGCACGCTTGTACGCCACACTGAACATCATTTGCTGTGTGCACTCTGCACGGGTGAAGTACCATACCCGCCCCGGCACGCTGGGGGGCTGGGCAGGAGCACCACTGGTGGCAGGGGGAGTAGAGAACAGGTCGAGGACGTCCTGCTCACACCAGCCGCTGCCCTCGCCCCTCAACCCAGCATTCTGCTCCCCCACCATAGTGCAGACCGCCTGGCGCACCCACTGCTCACCACCCGTGACTGGGCATTCACGGTATCCTGCGCCAACCAACTGGCAGTTCCTCTCCGGTTCTGGCTGTGCGTCCTCCACTGTGGTGGGGGTCCGGACCTGACCAGCCCCACTGTTGGGGCGCTCTACCAGTCCCCTTGTCCCATCCCCTGCACCCCCTTGCTGTGACCCCAGCGGCTCACCCTCTGCTCCCTGCTGCGAATGTTGCCCACCCTCCTCATCCTCCCGACCCTGCAGCACCCGGATCTTGTGCAGGAAACGCTGAGCTTGGCGGTACACCTTCTCACGCAGGCAGGCTGAGAGGCCAATGGTAGAACCTGGTGCATGCTTGCCTCCCCAGCGCTTCATGTACTGCATGGCGCGCTCCAACCAAAACTCAGCATCACGAAAGCTGCGGCCACGTTGCAGCTCTTGATACAGCAGCCTGCGCACATCACAGCATTCCATGTACTGCATTAGAAATCATAGTTACATGGAAAGTGAGTATCATAGTTGCCTTTAAAGGATGCTCAGTATCATAGTTGCATTTAAAGGATGCCCAATTGGAGGGGTGTTATAGGCCGTCTTATTCATAGTGACAAACTAGGAGGGGCTATTGGTCTCGAAGATGGTGGAGTAACTGACATCAACGCCCTACTGCTCACTCACCGGCATACACACATATGAAGGTTGGGAGAGAACATGTGGGCCGGGACATGCAGGTCCACCTTGTGCTTCTCCAGCTTTTGAGCGTAGTCCAGCAGGTTCTGGAAGCCCTTTTGGTTGTTGGCCTCCACTGTTGCAGGTGTGTCAGCACCTGGCAAAAGTAGCATTTGAATGTGTTATCACAACACTATATGATGGTGATGATTATGGTGGTCCTAGTAACAACAGTTCCTCAGGTACATCTATAACCTACATACCTGGCGTCAGATAGTGCAGCACAGTTTGGACCAGGTGCTCCCACAGCTCAAAGTGTAGTCGGCGGTTGGTTGTGCTTCGCTTTATGATGTCCAAGAACACGTACTCCCACTCGTGCTTGAGGAAGTTCATGTAGTCGTCCATGATCCAGGCACTGCAATGCAAACATAGCATCTTCATCTCGTGTGATTATGCTCCTACCTTTATACACTTCCAGCCATAGATTACATACATTGCACAGCAACTCCTTCTCTTGCACATCTATGCTGTCCTAGTCCCAGTTGTGCCATTGTTGCTCCCATTGCCCCTGTTGATTTGTCATCGTACCTGCATGTGGCACTGTGATGGGGCTGGCGTCCGTAGTCAACTGGCACGCGGATGTGCTTGAAGCGCTCCTCAATGAGCTTGCGTTCATGGGTGTCGAAAGGGCTGTTCTCCTTGGTAGAAAGCAGCCACAGCAGGTGGTTTTTCACCAGCCCCAAAAGCAGGCTGTGGGCTATGGGCACGACATGGACCCACGTGCCCTCCACGTACCGAAGGAACTCCAGGATGAGAGCAGGGCGGTTACAGCCATGCTGGCCCGGCTTCAGGCCCACATGCTCCTGACCCCCATGCTCTAGAGCAGCCTTCACCAGGTCTCCCCGCAGCTTGAACTCCTCAGCTGTCAGGCGCAAGCACGCATCCATCATATGCACCTTGGCTGGAGCTGCCTCACCGGCAGGCAAAGGCGTGGGAGGTCTGACTGCTGGGGGGATTGTTGGTGCGTCCACAGGTTCGACGTAGCCCATGGGATGGACTCCTTCCTTGCCATGCTTTGGGGTACTGAGCCAGCACCACATGCAGTTCATGTTGGCGCCCGCTTGCATCCCGCCAGACCAAGCAGCCCTGCAACCATAAGCACCACAAGGTACTCATGCTTAATGCCGTGGAAGTATGGTTACGGGTTAGGGTTGGGTTAGGGCTAGGGCTAGGGCTAGGGTTAGGGTTAGGGTTAGGGTTAGGGTTAGGGTTAGGGATAGGGATGGGGTTAGGGATAGGGATAGGGCTAGTGGTTAGGGTTAGGGGTTAGAGTAGGGCTAGGGCTAGGGCTAGGGCTAGGGCTAGGGCTAGGGCTAGGGCTAGGGCTAGGGCTAGGGCTAGGGCTAGGGCTAGGGCTAGGGCTAGGGCTAGGGCTAGGGCTAGGGCTAGGGCTAGGGCTAGGGCTAGGGCTAGGGCTAGGGCTAGGGCTAGGGCTAGGGGGATGGGGTTGGGTTAGGGCTAGGGCTAGGTCTAGGGCTAGGGTTAGCGTTAGGGTCCATTGGTTTCCGACTGCTTGCCTGGCTGGAGTGTCCGCCACCAGGCTGACCACTATTGGGTACAGCCGGGGCCCCACAGTGGGGCGGTCGCCAAGGTCTTCACTGCGCAGAAGACGTGCTTGGAGACGTCTGTTCCCAGCGCTCCCTGGAAAGCCTCGAAGATGGGCTTCATGTAGCCGGTGACATGCGAGTCAGCTGAATTCTTGTTGTCGATGATGACGCCCAGGATGGCCCAGGTGTCGTCCTTGCCGCGCACATGATCTGGGACGTCCACCAACTGGAGCTCACATGCAACAAGTCACAAGGCATGCATGAGTGCAAGGTTATGCATGGTGTTACCCTGCATGGTCAGGCTAAGTGTTGCACTGGTGGTTGTGTATGTAGGTGCAATTGATGGATGTTCAGTGCTGTCTGATTGGAACTGCAAGCATACTATGTTGGTTGCTCACCTGCATGACAATCACCCCCACTGACTTCTTGTTGATGCTCACCCAGTCCAACCCCAAGCTGACCCTCACAGCGTACTGGTTATCATACACAGCATCCGTAACATGCTGCCGGATGTGGGCGGCGGCAGGGCCTACGTGTGGTGCAACATCAGCAATCACAAGATGATGGTCAATAGATGCATTGCTGTTCTCCTTCAATATGCACCCGTCATGCATACTCCCTTACTTGCATCAAAGGAGCCTGGTTCTGGATCCACTGGGCGCTGCAGCAGCCACTTCTTCACCGCGGCGCGGTTCAAGAGGATGCTCAGTGTGTCCTCAAGGCCGTGAAGGAAGATGCAGCTTCGTGGCTCAATGGAGTCCATCTCTATCATGGCAAAAGTACAGCACCACATAATGGCATGGGCCACAATGACACTGCCTTTCTCTGTTCCAAGGCACTGGGGAGTAGTGGCGGTGAGCTGGGAGGTGGTGGTATCAAGCTCAATGGATGCATGTGGCTGTGCTGTTACCTTGTACAAAACGGGTTTCACCACACTGTGGATGAGGGCATACGTCCTTCAAGTGATGTTTCCATTGGTTCCTGTGGCAATCAAACACCTCACGTGGACGTTGCACTTATCAGCACAGACAAGGCCAGTGTGGGTGACTATGTACATGTGACTCACTTAGGCAGGTGCGGATATACATGTCCTAGGCAGGTCTTGCCGTTGCAGACGTGCACACGATCCTCATCTCTGCCCAACGCATCAATCAATGCGTAGAACCGATGCGTAGTTGAAGGAAGCAAGGTCTTGCCCTTGCCCATGCAGTTGTCCAACAGCTCCAACACGTCCCTCATCTGCTGGTCGGACGGCTTGGCCTTTATGTAGTACTCACACAGGTGCCGGGTAAGGTCCTGCATTCTGACATCTGGCCTGTCAGGATACACAAGGTCGTTGCTTAGGAGTGCGTCCTTGTCCTTGCTGCCCTTGCTGTTGCGGCGAAAGACTGGGCCGCCGCCAAGTGCTGCGGCCCTGACATCCACCCCTCCCTCTCCACCCCCAACACCCCCTCCACCACCGCCCCCCCCCTCCACCGCCCCCTCCTCCTCCTCCTCCCCCACCCCCTCCTCCCCCACCCCCAACTCCCCCATCATTCTCACTCCCATCCCTTTCCTCCCCCCTTCCCCCTCCGCCTCCCTCATGTCCATCGCCCTCACTGCCTTCCCGTCGATGCTGAGGATTGCCTCCATTCCCACCTCCCTGTAGCATCAGTGACATAACTATAAGTCACTGATCATGCATCATCAGTGAGTTGTGCCATGCGTCTAACCTGAGCTGGCGGTGTTTGCTTGGGTGTAGATGGCCCAGGCAAGCTGCTAGTCTCGTTGTTTATGGCCTCACTGTGCTCTCTGTGGGCCTCGACTCTCTACATAACAAACAACGACAATGGCACGTTAGTGTTACTGTTACTGATAGCTCAATGCAGTCTCCCTCACCCTGTCTGTTGCCCCCATCCATCTCATGTACTGAGCCATGAAGAGCCGTGGATTACGTGCGTCTCCCTGTAATAGTAGCCACATAGACTTGTTTGGGCATACTTGGAAGCAAGATCTGAGCGTCCTCCCTCAAGCCGTACCGGTGTCAATCGCTGTGGCGGTGGCGCTGGTGATCGCTTGCAATGTGTCCCTCCTGTCGCCGCCGCCTGCTGCTGGTCATCGATGCCATCGATCGTACCAATAGCGCCATCCCTAGTGCGGCCGAAGTCATGAGCTGCTGTAGAAGCGGCCCGCTTGTGTCCACCGACCCCAATCATCATCACCAGCCGACTAAGCACCAGCCTGTATGCACATTGTTATAACAGGCGATGCCTATCTCCGCTTCCCTCAATGCCGGTGGCTCTTCGACCATCTCACATTTCTTGCTTAACATTTCCAGCGGTGTCTGAAAGGGAACAGCACCGAGGAAGCAACAACGTCGCAGCATGGCTGTAACCGTAATTGTGCTTGATGAGTTCGATGGAGTCATTGTGAGCTTCGATGTGAGCGACTACCCCTCAGCTGATTCATTGTCTCTGCATCTGGATTCTCTCCACCTCAGCAAAGTGGAAACATTCAGCGATGGCCATGCGAATTATATCGGCATGATGGAGCCGGGGGAGGTCAAGGCCCTTGCTCGTCTGCTCAAAAAC
Source organism: Haematococcus lacustris (assembly GCA_030144725.1). Lineage (NCBI taxonomy): Eukaryota > Viridiplantae > Chlorophyta > Chlorophyceae > Chlamydomonadales > Haematococcaceae > Haematococcus > Haematococcus lacustris. The sequence continues at coordinate 1,387,068 of JASKMD010000023.1, read as the reverse complement.
CAGAAGCAGGACAAGGGTTGGTTTGCTGCATGTGCTAGTATGAAGTGCGGCACCTTCAAACCTGAGAAAGACTACGTCGATGTCCTGCTGTATGCCAGAACAAAGGTGCGCTGGAATTTGGTACAACATGACCTTCCATCTTGCTGGTGACATCACTGTGTCTGCTATACTTCCAGGCACCTTCTCCGCCCCAGCCACCAAGCCTGGGTTTGCTGCCAGTCTCACCGCGCATGCATAGATATGGAGTGCAGGTCATCAAGGGCATTGGTGCATCTGCTGGAGCGTCAGCTGGGAAGGCCTCTAAGCCTACAAGCAAGGTATGCCCCTCTCATGATGCCAAGTTGCCATGCAGGTGATGACCTAGGTAGTATCCCATGCGTTGCCATGTTCAGATCGCAACCCCACCGGCACGTACAAGCCATGAAGACAGCCTCCATGATAGTGTAGATGAAGCCATGGAGGAGGACCAATCTGGGGTGTCAGATGAGGATGAGGATGAGGAGCCCCCTGCTAAACGAGTATGTCATGCATGGTGGTTCTGCTCACGACCAGGAAGCCATTGTTGCTTTAGTCGAATGGTTATGATTCAGTATGCCCTGCTGACTTGCAGGCTGCGGCAGGAGCTGGTGCTGGCTCACTGGGCAAGCGACCCGCAAGAATAACAGTAAGTGAAAGAGATACTTGGGTCACCATGGGGCCATGCATGATGCGCATGGTAACTTGTTCTAAACATGCAGTTGCGCGGTCATGCTCATGGCCTCGTTGCTGCCAGCCCCAGGAAGCATGGGCAGACGAGGGTGGAGGAGGATGAGGAGAAGGATGACGATGGTATTTGTGACAAGAAGAGGGTAAGACAAACATCTGTTGAGGAGCTGCATGTTGTGTCTGAGTATGTTGTTGTTGAGGAGCTGCATGTTGTTAAGCTGCATGTTGTGTCTGAGTAATGCCCTCCTCCTTCAAGGCTGGTCATTGACATGCCTTGACAGGGCCGTCGAGCTAGTGACAACGCGCCCAAGAATAAAGGCGTCAGCAAGGGGCTGGACCAGGGACAAAAGAAGAGCCTGCAGAAGGGCCAGGTTCAGGGCAAGGAGGACGCCCAGGAGGAGGGCGAGGAGGAGGGGCAGGAGAAGGAGGAGGAGGAGGGCAAGGAGAAGGGGAAAGGGAAAGGGAAGAAGAAGGAGGGCAAGGAGGTGAATGACAGCAAGGTGGACTCATTCCTCATGTCATCATGCGACACTATGGCTAATGATATTCATGAGCTGCTAAAACTGCCTAGACTCTGCTTTGCAGGACTCCTCACACAATTCATTCGGTGGTGATGAGGACGGGAAAAAGGTGTGTGTGTGAGGGCATGCTGACACATGCATGCAATTCTGCCCCGTGATGAATGTCTCAATTATATGTGCTTGTGGTTTGCAGGCGTTCAAGTGTGTGATGAGTGAGTCAGGGAAAGCCTGGGTCAAGTTCGGTATGAGACCATACCTGCCTGTAAGATCATAGTGTTGCTACAACTATTGCACATGGATTGACTTGCAACATGTTGAACGACTTGAAAGCTGTGCACATGCAGGCGTATCCTAGTGGCGATGAGCCTCATGGGAAGCTCTGCAACAAGAGCAACAAAGAAGAATTTTCAAAGTGGCCTGCAGCGGAATTTGCAGCGCTCGGGGCTGTTGTGCTTGCCCTTGAGGTCGAGTTTGAAGGAAAACTGCCCCCGTGTGTGACATACACTAACGTGGATAAAGTCATGCAACAGTGAGTGCACTCATGTGGCTCAAGCTTGAATACCATGTCATGTCCCATCTAGCATGACTCACATGGTAATGCATGTGCTTTTGCACCTGTGTATTTGTCATGCTATTATGCAGTGCTCTTCGCAATAAGCGTCGCACCGTCAGTGAATGGTGCAAGAACAACCCCAACAAGCTGTGCAGCAGCCAGATTGCCAAAGAGACCGAGGCCTACAAGAAATATGTCATCCTCCGCTGGACCAAGGGCATCAACTTCGTGCCGCCTGAGTGGGGAGTAGAGTATAAACGTGGCCGGGACTTCTGGCAAGCCCGTGAGTAACTTTGAACATTGGCTTCAATGTTATTCACAGCCTATGTGTTGTGAGCCTGTGTGTCCATGCCCTATGACATAGGGCATCAGTGTATGTATCCTATAATGGATCACTGTTTGTGTCCAGTGTTGACATGACACGATTGAGTTGGCTGCCATCTAGGTGGGGCTGCTGACCAACCCAGCGACGAGGCTGCTGCGCCCATGCTGACAGTCCCACCAGTCATGGTGGAACAGCTCCAGACAATGTTCGGCAGCCTGGCACCAGGCTTCATGGATGCTTATGGTGTACAGGTGAGTGTGTCTTGGGTAATGGATGCCTGATGTTGCCAATTATCAAATGCCACGTGATAATGTCAAGGCAACCACGTGTTTGCTCTTCTGGTATGATGTCCTGTATGGCATGATGCCTTGTATGGTATGATGGAGACATGATGGCATGGTATCCTATGTGGCAACCACGTGTTTGCTGTGTAGGAGGCTACAGTCATGACCTCCATTCAGGGTGTACTGGACACCAATCTTCACAAGTTTCAGGTCAGTGAGCTTGTATTGTGTCTGTGGGGTTTACCTGCCATGATATGACTCAAATACATGCCTTGCTTGTTGTAGGCCCTCCTTGCTGAGCTGATGGAGGGAGTCCACAAGGACCTCGAGGCCAAGACCAACGTGGGCCAGCAGCAGGACCTTGACCCAGGACACCAAGCAGGAGAGCCCCAGCAATTCGGGGCAGAGGGGGAGGGGGAGGACTGGTTGGTGGGGGCTGGTGAGGGGGAGGGAGACGAGCAGAGGGGGCTGAAGGAGGTCGAGGAGGGGGGGGGAGGGGGAGGGGGAGGAAGGGGGGGAGGGGGAGGGGGTTGGTGAGGGTGGCCAGGTGGTCGCGGAAGGGGGGGAAGGGGAGGAATCAAGCAGCAGTGACCCTCAAGACTTGCTGAATGAGCTCCTGGTTCAATCTCAGGCCAAGCAGAAGGGGGGTGGGCTTCTAATCTAACAACAGTCTCAAGTCTGCTGGTGCTCCTATGTGACATGTGCATTTGTCTTGCATGTGTCTGAAACGCCCTGAGCTGAGTGAAGTGAGGGGTCGCTGAACATGGTGACCTGTTTAGGTTCAGAGGTTTTGAAGGCTGTAATTGAGACCTTGGCAACCTTACAACATGACAGCTTTGTGGCGGGGCTTTGTCCATTCTCCACTTCGTTCATCTCGGTCCAATGCTCTTCACAGTGCAAACAATGTTTTTCAATGTCACTCCTGTACCTCCACAGTAGCGCCCTCAGCCATGCTACCCTTCAATCGATACATGCACCAGCTAGACAGCGGCTTGTTATACCCCATGAACACAACCCCAGTACACCCCTGCAATAGTGTCACCATATTATGAATGACTAATTCAACCTCATACTCGCCATTTGGTGCTATCACGCCAAGCTCCACCTCGGCCCTCTTAAACCGGCCCACTAGTGGCTTCAGAGCCGCCAACGAAGCATGCCCTCCTCCTTCAAGGCTGGTGATTGTCAGGCCCACAAATCCAATGTCCAGCGTCTTGAAGCGCCCTGAGCTGAGGTCTGCCACCCCGCTGGTCATGGCCTGCTGATCAGGCTCTGGCAGGGTGACATGGAGGTAAGTGATGTTGAGAATCTGGATGGTTTTGGGCAGCAGACTGATTGCTGTTAGGTCCGTCTCTGTCAGGCTGAGCTTCATGAGTTTGCTGTGAGGCAGTAATGGCTGTAAGGGAGTGGGCACGGGACCCACGTACACCGTAGACAAGACTGTGAGCCCCAAATAACCCTCCACCCATTCATAGTGACCGTCATCCACACTGCCATCCTGGATGTGGAGCTCCTGGATGTCGAGGTTCTGTAGGCTGCCCAGAAAGTGGCTGTGGCTGAGGAGCTCCGCCAGCTGTGCATGCTGGCATTGGAAATCCTGGAGACGTAGTGAGAGGCATTTGGGACAGTTGGCCATCAGCCTCTCCGCCAACCATGCCCCCACTGGCAGCTGCTCATAGGTTGGGTCCTCCTCCATGGTCGGCTTAATGTCGATGAATCTGATCTCCACGCTGTGAACAGTCTCACAGCGGCCAAGGAGCCCAATCACCCCTTCCACTCTGTACCTCATGGTGTGTGGCCCAAGCAGCGTCGTCACGATCAGCTGGAGTGCCAGTGGATGCCGACGGTCGCGCAGCGCCGCAACGATGCGAGGGGATAGATGGCTGGTGATGGACTCTGAGTCGATGTTGATAACTAGACACTCGCAAGTCGCGAGGCAGGACTCGCGGCACTCTTGAAGGATCAAAGTGCTCCCACCATCGTCATGGAACCAATAGAAGTCGCCGTCGCTTTCTATAGTCACCCAGTCTGACGGGTCTGGGCGCCGCGACGTGGTGGCCATCGTGCTTGTACTGCAGGCTGGCCGCAAACACACAATGACCATGATGGAGATGCCAATGAACGTCCTATTATGGCTCCATCGCAGAGCTAGGGCATGCAATCGTTGCAGGGAACCTTGGAGTCAATGGTGCTCACGATATAACAACATTCAATGTTTACATCCATGGCCACTCATCCTTGGAGTCCGTGCTGTCCATGCAAGCCCACACCTTGTCAATGAAACCCAGGACTAAGCAGCAGGGTGGCAGCATGTCAGTATAACGCATAACGTACTACAAACGCCGCACCCGGTGCCATGGCATTCTTCACTGCCCACTCCTGCCATGAATACAGGGAGCACGGGGCATTCCTAAACTCGACCCCAGAACACCCTTTTAACAGTGGAATCACAGCCCTAACCACATCACAATGAATCACCTGGCTTGGCTCCCCCACATCCACCAGGGCCTCCCTAAACCGACCCACCAGGGGCAATAGGGCTGCTGCTTGTGCACACCCTTGCTTGCTCGTGATGGCCACACCCAGCATCCCAATATGCTGACTCGCACCCCCCCAATCCCATCACAGACACCCACTGAGTCAACCACAGGGGTGAGTTGACAGCGCATGAAGGGAATCTGAGCCAGAACTCCTCATGAGCAGTTGCACTACTGGTGTAATGCAGGTCGCCCCCCCACATGCGGTGGCTGTGGTTGATGCGCAGCAGGCAGAGGGGACCTCCCCAGCAAACTACAAGGGGGCTTTACTAGGTATATGTTATTGTGATATGCATGCACAAATCATACTAGCATGCCACCCAACATGCATCACACCACCTTTGCTTGCATTGTGTTCACAGGGTCGCCGGCTGCTGCATCCAAGGCGGTACCGCCCACTCCCACCCTCCACCCACGCATGGCCCCATCAGCTACGCCTGCCCCTGTCCTGCCCGCCTCTGCTCCTACCCCAGCCCTCGCCCCAGCCCCTCCCAAAGCCCCACCCCCAACCCTTTCCCTGTCTAAGACCTCATCCCACCGCCCTGCCACACCACGCGTGACCCCCCTTGCCCCCACGTGCCCCCCAGCCCCACCAGCCCCTACCCAATCCAAGGCGGTGGCGCCCACTCGCTCCCCCACCCCTCGCATGGCCCAAGCTACTACGACTTCACGTGGCCTGCTCACCTCTGCTCCTACCCCAGCACCTGCCCCAGCCCCTTCCACAGAGCCATACCAAGCCATCTCCCTGGCCAAGACCTCATCCCACCGCCCACCCTCGTCATCCGTCACTCCCCTTGCCACCGCCTGCCCCCCAGCCCACCCAACCCTGACCAAGGCCGCCCTTCAGTCCAACCCAGGTATAGTCTAGGAAAGTCACTATATGTTGGTTTTAGTAGCATGATGGCTTAGGCCTACGTAGTCTCTCACCCTTGCTGTTCATGTAGATGAGATTGGTATGGTTGCAGGTGCCCCCAAGGGCGGTACAACGCCTAGCACAAGCGCAAGAAAGCTGGTGAAGGTAGGAGCATGAGAGCAAGGGAGCATGGGGTTGGGGTTGACAGCATTTACACTAGCACATAAACTTGTATTAGTCCTGACTGTTTTGGATGCTATTGCAGGGCGTTAACCAATACCATGTCCAAGACTCAAGGTTCTTTGACCCATCCACATATGAGCCGGGGCTGGCGGTGAGGCACCTCCACGCGGTGGCCCTGGTAACAATCCGCGTTGACTTCGGTCGCACGGATTGGCTAAGCTACCTCACCACCGCACCCAGCGGTATATAAATCGGGATGCAACGGGAAAGCCTTCCCAGGCTTGAACGGGCACCGCTTTGTCCAGCGGAATACAAATGAGGTCCGGGTGCCGCACACGACCGCTGCGGGTCATCGAGCTGTTGTGGAGTTGCTGGCGTCGTCAAGGAGGGAGCAGAGCTACCTCAACGCGGAACGTTGGCTGACAGCTGAAGTTTGGATTTTGGAGCCTGAACTTCAGCTTTTAGTGCGACTTCCGGCGGACAAGGCTGGAATTGCTCTCGTCAACGAGGAGGAGAGATAAGGCCAGCTGCCGAGTGCACTAGTCTTTGCTCCTCTCATGCCTCTTTGTTTGCCTTGGGTGCTAGCTGTGGTCTGTGGCTACAGCTAGGGCAGCTTGATGGGGACATGTCCAGCCTGTGTCCAACGTTTGGAGGTGGGAGCAGGCCGCGCCACAGGCGGAAGCTCCTCCCTTAATGCACGCCGGTTTGTACCGGAGTAGTTTTCTTTCTTTCACATATGAGCCCAACAGTATCAATGGCAACGCACTAGACGTGGCCATGGAGTTGATATAAGTGAGTAGAGTAAACACCATAGATTGACGTGCTAGTAGCAAGTAAATAGAGTGTGTGCAGGATGAAAGAATGAGGTGTTAACAGATGATGAGAGGTACCATGCATGGTGATTTGTCATTACAGGCTGTTCGCTTCAACAAGACAGAGCGAAGGTTACTGATCCTCCAGAGCCATGTGGGATTGGGAATCCGGGAGAATGAGGAGCAGGCGGACCAGTCAATGGACCAGTACAAGAAGGAGGGCAAGATTCTGCGCAAGTTGGGCATGTCCCAGCTAGGAGATGCAAGCGTGATCCTCATCCCCTTCAACCCCAACGACCACCATTGGACAGTGGCAGCTGTCTACGTGGATTTGCAGAAGGTCGTGTACTATGACCCCATCGGGGTAGGTTGAGCATGAGGGGGCAATGCAGTGTACTGCATTGTGATCAGTGCCACGTCATTCTGGATGCATGCAGACCGGTAACATTCCTTTTCCATTGTGGAGGAAGCTGGAGGCCTTCCTCAAGAAGAATGTCAGGGATGGGAAATGGCAGTCGCAGAGGGGTGCTTGCCCACCACAGGGGGATGGTTGGAGTTGTGGCGACCGCATGCTGGTGCACATTGACTACATAACCGAGCAGCGCACGAGGTGAGTCCGCGCTTACAAGGTGTGAAAGAATATACAATGCAATGGCACTGCCTGGCATATACATCACATGGATTGTAAGGTGGCCTAACCTTTTGCATGCGCTGCAGTCACTTCATTACCAAGATTGACTTTGACAACAACACTGAGGAGGGCATGATTGGGAGGCGCATGTCACTCCTACAAATTAATCCCTGCGTCCGTCCCTGCGTGTTACCAACCTTGTCCGATCGGGCTGAAATTTTGATAGATGGTAGTTTGCAGAAAATAAAACAAATCTTGCAAGAAAAATATTTTGAAAAAATCAACAGCTGTTGCGCTGTGGCCCGCAACCTATCCCTGCACTCATCCCTGCACTCTAGCCACAGGGCCATAGCGCAGCCGCCTTTGTTTTTTTTTAAAATATTTTTTCTGAAAAATATGTTTTATTTTCTGCAAACTACCATCTATCAAAATTTTAGCCCGATCGGACAAGGTCGGTAGAACGCAGGGACAAACGCAGGGATTAATTTGTAGGAGTGGTGCTGGAAGGACGCAGTGCAGCGTTGTGAGGGGTGGCCAGGAATTGTGAGTATAGATCCCATAGCTAGCAATTTCATGATTGCATCGCAACATGCACATGCAGGAAACATCATTTGTGAATGATGCTCGTAGGTTACAATCAGTGGTGAATGGAAGGTCGCCGCTGCTGAGGAGAACAAGGTGTCGACTCACAGATATGCATAAAGACGATGGGAGGATGAGGAGTTATGGCATTTCCCTTTTAATTACCACATGCATCATGCACACCATGCCCCTTGCCTCCACCTCACACGTAGGTGAGCGCATGACACTTAACCAACATTCATGTATGAATGCAGGCAGGACGGGTAGCTAAGGAAGGCCAGGAGGCACAGCCAAGCGCGCCAGCTTCACAGCAGCCACCCGTGGACCTGACTGTCAATGACAGCGATGAAGAGGTGGGTTTGCATTTGTGTATGGAGGACCGCATATAACTGCATTTTTGTGGACAATGGGGGACCATCACTTAATGCTTGATGAGCTAAATCGCCTGCAATGCATGTTCTTGTGCGTGATTGCATGATGTCAATGTTGTGATGTCGTTTGAGAATGTCGTTCATGATTTGTTGTAGATCTAGCTGAAAGGTTGTGTGGTTGAAGGAGCAAGTTAATCAACATTAGCTTGCATGCATGGTGTGATTGTAGGGAACCAGTCAAGTGGCAGGCGTGAAGAAGAGGACGGCAGCGGAGAGGGACTCGATAAGCCGAGCTGTGAGTCATCTCAGCATGTGGGGCATCATTGCATAAATTATAGAAGATAGAGACAAGACAATGCATGTAGCCCCTGTTGTGAATGCAGGCCCTTGAGGAGCGTATGGCCAAGCTGGAGGCTTGGCTTCCCAAGCTGCATAAGCTGGACGCCATGCAGTCCACGGTAGAAAGGCTGGAGGCCATGCTGGAGGGTTTGGTGGACTTGAAGAGGCAAAAGCAGCAGGAGAAGGCGACGGCCCACCAGGTTTGACAATGGAGCCAAAGCAGCATACCACCTCGACATATATTTTTTCATTCCATCCACTATGAGCCTAGGTAACCAGACTCACATATCAGTATGTCACCTACACTTGCCATACACACCATACATGAGGGTTGTGTAGATCAAACGGCACCATGATTGGCCTTGTATCACTTGCGCAGGGTGGCCAGCCACCTCAGGGGAAAGGCCCAGGCATGGCATGGAAAGGGCCCAACTTCAGGGATGCGACCTGCAAAGTGCACCAGCTTGGAGAGGAGGAGGAGTTCAAGGCTAAGGTCGAGGAGGACGGCTATGCAGTGACGGTGGTGGGGGAGGCCATCATGCCTGCTGCCTGGGAGCTGTGGGCCCTGTTGACACTGGCCATGCACTACGCTCGCATCATCTTCAAGGAGAGCGCCCTCAACCAAGATGGAACGCTGCAGGTGGTGCCGGGAGAGACGAAAGGCACGACAGTGAGTTTATACGCTTCAGATGCTAGAGGTTTAATCCTGCTAGGGCTAGGTTGTGATAAGGACTCTAGCCCTAGACCTGGCCCTAGCCCTAGCCCTAGCCCTAGACCTAGACCTAGACCTGGCCCTAGCCCTAGCCCTAGCCAAAGCCCTAGCCCTAGCCCTAACCCTAACCCAACCCCATCCACACGTCATGTCTAGCCCTAGCCCTAGCCCTAGCCCTAGCCCTAGCCCTAGCCCTAGCCCTAGCCCTAGCCCTAGCCCTAGCCCTAGCCCTAGCCCTAGCCCTAGCCCTAGCCCTAGCCCTAGCCCTAGCCCTAGCCCTAGCCCTAGCCCTAGCCCTAGCCCTAGCCCTAGCCCTAGCCCTAGCCCTAGCCCTAGCACTAGCACTAGCCCTAGCCCTAGCCCTAGCCCTACCCCTACCCCTACCCCTACCCCTAGCCCTAGCCCTAGCCCTACCCCTACAACAGCCCTACCCCTAGCCCTAGCCCTAGCCCTAGCCCTACCCCTACCCCTACCCCTACCCCTAGCCCTAGCCCTAGCACTAGCACTAGCACTAGCCCTAGCCCTAGCCCTACCCCTACAACACAACAGCTTTGTATCCACTACTTACATATTGCATCATTATCCACCACCATTACTCCATTACAACATGCCAAATATTTGTGGTGTGTTGCTTGCTTACAGGAGGTGGTAACTGAGTTTGGAACTGGGCAGCGCAAACAGCTGCTCTTCACCAGCCCTCAGCATGATGGCAGCCTGGCTGACGAGGTGTCCATGGCAGGGATGCTGACCGAGGAGGCGGTGCAGACATTCGAGCAACTGCATGCCACCATCCAGGCACGACACCTGGCTGCCAAGGTGTGGGCTCAGGCCTGCTTGAAGCGCCTCCAGGCCAGGGCCAACCAGCTGGTCACCTCCCCACTCCGTGGTGGCACCATCCTGTGCAACGACCCGTACAAAATGCTGGTAGACGGCAAACCCAAGGGGGCTACTGGCTTGGTGTCAGCTCAGGCACTGCATGTGGATGTGCGGCCTTCGTGGTCTGATGAGGAGGAGGCTAGACAAGCAGCCCTGTTCCCACCCCAACCCCCATTGACAGACGCACCCCAGCCAGAAGCCCCCTCCTCAGCAGCATGCAGCAGCCCGGCAGCCGGTGCAGGTGCAGGTCCCAGCCAGCAGTCATCCCCCAAGCGGCAGCCATCCCCCAGGCGGCAGCAATCCCCCAGTCGGCAGCCATCCCCCAAGCAGAAGCCGCCCCCCAGCCGGTGGCGTTTCATTCCAGGGCGTGATGGCATGGTGCTCATCATGGCCATGCAGCGGGTCAGCATCCTCCTCATTCCCCGCAGCCACAAGTGGGTCCAGGTGGTGGAGCATTTCTGGAACGGTCCGGGCAAGAGCCATGAGTGCCAGGCTGCTCTTGAGGAGTACCTGCAGCAGAAGATGACAGCCCAGGAGGTGGTGCGTGTGACCTTGGAGCCAGGTCAGGTGCTGGGGATGCGCGGGTACACCATCCATGCTGGTGATGAGGGCAGGGAGGGGACAGGTTCAGTGCGGGTGCACTTCTATGCCTCCACTGGCTTTGTGTCGGACACCACCTGCTACGTTGCTGAGTTTGGCCACCATTTTGACAGCCTGTGCCAGCCCACCACCGAGCCCAAGACCGGCAGCACCCCCAAGGTGCCGGCCTGGCAGGGGGAAGCAGGAGGTGGCACGTACGTGCCTAAAATGCCATACAAGCCCCCAGCTCAGAAAGAAGAGGACGCCATGTGGAAGCCAAATTGGCTTGAAGACCCAGCCTTCTCAGAGACAGGTCTGAAGCAGTTGGAGCAGCAGTGGTATGAGTAGGTATGAGTGAGGAGTAAGCTGGCCACCAGCAGAGTCAGAAGAGGAGGAGGGTGAACCTGAAAAAGGTGGCAAGGGCAAGCGAAAGTCGAGCCGTGGCGGTGGCAGGGGTTGGAGGGGAAAGAGAGGAAGAAAGGGATGACATGAGCTACGTGTGTGCCAGCATGTCCATGATTGACATGGTTTAAGTGGGTATGCAAGAGTGTATGGGAGTTTGCAAAGGTGACATGTGAAGAGCACACGTCGTGTTTTTACCCCATACAATCGTCCCTGCATTCGTCCCTGCGCTCGTCCCTGCACTCGTCCCTGCGCCCTTTATCCCTGCACTCGTCCCTGCGCTCGTCCCTGCGCCCGTCCCTGCGCCCGTCACCCCTGCACTCGTCCCTGCGCTCATCCCTGCACTCGTCCCTGCGCTCGTCCCTGCGCCCGTCCCTGCACCCGCAATCCCTGCACTCATCCCTGCGCTCGTCCCTGCGTCCGTCCCTGCGCCCGTCATCCCTGCACTCGTCCCTGCGCTCATCTCTGCACTCGTCCCTGCGCTCGTCCCTGCGCCCGTCCCTGCGCCCGCAATCCATGCACTCATCCCTGCGCTCGTCCCTGCACTCGTCCCTGCGCCCGTCACCCCTGCACTCGTCCCTGCGCTAATCCCTGCACTCGTCCCTGCGCTTGTCCCTGCGCCCGTCCCTGCGCCCGTAATCCCTGCACTCATCCCTGCGCTCGTCCCTGCGCCCGTCCCTGCGCCCGCCATCCCTGCACTCGTCCCTGCGCTCGTCCCTGCACTCGTCCCTGCACGTATCCCTGCACTCGTCCCTGCGCCCGCAATCCCTGCACTTGTCCCTGCGCTTGTCCCTGCGCCCGTCCCTGCGCCCGTCATCCCTGCACTCGTCCCTGCACTCGTCCCTGCACTCGTCCCTGCACCCCCCCCTCCATCCCTGCACTCGTCCCTGCGTCCCCCCTTCCATCCCTGCACTCGTCCCTGCACCCCTAAGTTATCCCTGCGTCCATCCCTGCGCTCCGCCTTCCATCCCTGCACTCGTCCCTGCGCCCCCCCCTCCATCCTTGCATCCGTCCCTGCGTGAACGCCACGGGACGCCCAGCCTCTGTCTTTGATTTTTTTGACCTCATTCTTTTTGGGGTGATTCCTTACATCATCAGCTACAAACTGGCTGAGTTTCAGCCCCAACGGACAAGGTCGACAAAAGCGCAGGGAGAAACGCAGGGACTAATTTGTAGGAGTGGTAGGGGTCTACAGTACTGTAGGTGTCTACAGTACTGTAGGTGTCTACAGTACTGTAGACCCCTACAGTACTGTAGCTGCCTTCCCCCCATGCATCCTTACCCCCATGCCCCCTTCACCCCCATGCAGGAACAACTCAATGTAGCCCAAGCTCGTTTGCTATCCCGACAGTGCTATGCAAATGCGCTGACAACAAAGCGTGCCTATGTTGCCGAGCCCAGCATTATTCAGCCTCAAGGGTTAGGTATCGACCCTGAGACCAGCCCTTGCAAGAGTCAGATCCCTTGCCCATACCATGCATGCAGTGATTGGCAGGAGCACAAGTGGTGATGTAATGATGTAGGCTAAGAGTCATGATGTAATGATGTGTGGTTAGATGTAATGATGGATGGTTGAGGGCCAACCGCAAACAACATTTGGGGCAATCTCTGCCGCACTCGATATTACACGGGAGGGTGCGGTGCAGGAGGTTGTTGTGATTGCGGGGCATCATCAACATCCACAGCTTTGCGGGAGCTTGCAAGCCGAGGTACCCAGTACAACCGACAGAACGGACCTAGCTTGCGATAGAGACGGGCCCCGGCCTTAGACCTTACACGTATGTATGTAGCTCCCTATGGCGACCTTATTGCGTGGACACAACTTTCGGCACAAATACCCATATCGAGCTTGCGGGCCTACGCTTCGACGCCTCTCACTATTGATAGCACGCAGAAGCTGACGGTGCAATCGCGGTAGCAAATGGTGGTTTGAATGTGGAGAACAGCATGGTACCCTATTTACAAGAGACCTTGTCAAATCTGACCTACAGTACTGTAGATGTCTACAGTACTGTAGACAACTACAGTACTGTAGGTGTCTACAGTACTGTAGACATCTATAGTACTGTAGACATCTACAGTACTGTAGGTACCTACACTCCAACTGCTCACATACTCAGAATTTCAACAAGCGTCAAGTGGCGTTGGAGTCGCAAGGACAATCCGAGGCGAACCGCATCAAAAAACTACCCCCCTAGGATGACGAATATCCGCACTAATTTGCCTGTGTGTCACGGTGGACGGACCAATTAAACAAGGCACTCACTCAACACACCCACTTAGCCGAGACCATACGCAAGGAAGACCATATGGTCGCTATCATACCAATCCTACTAGGCATAGGTGGCATAACCTACGAAGCGCACACACGGCAACACCTCTTGGCCCTCGGGATTACACAAGCCAACACTACCAAGCTGCTTAAGAAGTTAACTAGACACGCTATGGAGGCAGCCCACTCTATTGCAAAGACAAGCTACAGACTCAGGGCTACCAAAGGGGGGGGAGGGTAGGGGGGACGCCTCTTCTTTGGTTTGATGGTGGGAGCAGGCCGCGCCCCAGGCGGTAGCTCCTCCCTTAATGCACGCCGGTGAATACCGGAGTAGTCTTCTTCTTCTTCTTCTTCTTCTTCTTCTTCTTCTTCTTTCTTGTTATCCAAGCACCCCAAGGAGTCACCGTCCCAACGCCTCTTCCTCAAGCCCTTGCCATCAGTTGTGGCAGAGTCCGAGGTGTGGTACAGCAACGCGCATGTGGGCATCAGCACGCTGCGGCTACATTTCAAGACTATATTCCCCAAGACAACACTTCATGGTGGCAAACGCTCTGCTGCTACTGCTGCTCTTTCTGCCGGAGCTCCTCTACCACTTGTGCAGAAGGCGGGTGGTTGGAAGACTGTGGAGAGCGTCACGCCGTACCTCGTTGCTGACAAGTCAGCCCGGCAAAAGCTAAGCAATGCTATCAATGCCCCCCTTGTAGCTGCTGCCATGCGCTCCATGCCACACCTTTCCGCTCCGTTGCTATCCATTGATGAGGACTCCGTGCCTACGGCCAGCGATCCACATCCTTTCACTGAGTGTGTGTCGTCCGCTGCTGCCCGCCCTCGCTGTGGCCCCCCACCAAAGCCATCTGGTCAACCTGCCACGCCAATGTCAGATAAAGGAGGCTGGCAAGCTTATGCAACAGCTCATGGTTGGCGGCCCGCAGCATCTAACTCGACGGACGCAACACCAAATGGAGGCCCCCCTCCCACCCCCGGACCTGGCAGCTGGCCCATGAGCGGGCATGCGGCAGCAGCTCCGCCTGCGTATGGAGGCCCCCCTCCCACCCCAGGACCTGGCAGCTGGCCCATCAGCGGGCATGCGGCAGCGGCTCCGCCTGCGTGCGGAGGCCTCCCTCCCACCCCAGGACCTGGCAGCTGGCCCATGAGCGGGCACGCGGCAGCGGCACCGGCTGCGTACGGAGGCCCACCTCCCACCCCAGGACCTGGCAGCTGGCCCATGAGCGGGCACGCGGCAGCGGCACCGGCTGCGTACGGAGGCCCCCCTCCCA
>JASKMD010000023.1:1346754-1370364 GCA_030144725.1 Haematococcus lacustris | reverse complement strand
CCCGCACTATCCGCCGCCTGCCTGGTGGGCCACGTACCAGCGCTGCCTCGCCCACCTGCCCCACTCACCCATCAGCTGCAGGGCCAGGGTTAGTCGTCCAGCTGAGCCTGCACAGCCCCCTGACCCCCCTGACCCCCCTGCCCCACACCGCCCTGCGCACTGCTGCTGCCCGCGGGCCCCCCCCTCCTCCCTGAGTGTGTTGGTGCTGGTCAGTGTGCAGGTATGTGGCCCCCCGTGCCCCCTGCCCCCCTGACCTGGACGGCCGGCTGCGAGGGCCCTGGGAGGTGGCGCCCTGGACTGAGGCCTTCATGGACATCCAAGGGCCAGACAAGGTCAGCAGCCCTCACCCCACCTCACCCAGCCAGGGTGATGAGGCAGGGAGGCAGGGAGGCAGGGAGGCAGGGAGGCAGGGAGCTCACACTCTTCTTCTTCTTCTTCTTCTACTGCCCTGCTGACTGCATCATCCGGTGGTGGTGGTGGTAAAAGTGGTGGTGGTGGTGGTGGTCCGAGTTGGCTGACCCAGTGGCCTTGATGGCCGTGGTGGTGGTGGTGGTGGGGTGCAGGCAGAGCCCAGGCACGCGACCCGGGTGAAGATGATGTGGGACGACAGTGCGCTGTACATTGGTAGGTGGGCCAGCTGCCGACTGCCTGTCAGGCCCCTGCCTGCAAACAGCCAAGTCTGGGTGGAGGACAGTTGCGAGAGGGGACGAGGGCGTGTGGGGGAGGGGGGAGGGCAGGTGCAGCAAGAGGCAGGGGCACAGGGAAGGGGGAGGGCTGTTTGCTGCCCCTGGCTTCCCATCCCCACCCCCCTGGTGGCCCTGGTCTCAGGCGCTTGGCTTGATGAGCCGCAGCCCTGGTCCAGCCTGACCCTGCATGACGCCGTCATCTACCAGGACAACGACTTTGAGGTGAGCGCCGCCTGGCCCCCTACTAACCCGCTGACCCTGACCCTGATGGAGCAGTGGGCTGCAGCCACAGGACAGGGCTCACAGGGCCAGGCAGGCCTAGGGGGGCGGTGTGGGGGGCCTGACGAGCTGCTGCTGCTGCTGCTGGCGTGGTGCTGCAGGTGTTCATTGACCCGGTGCGCTGCAGGGGGCCAGGGGGGCAGGGGGGCAGGGGGGCAGGGCCACAGCTGAGGGTCGGTGCGGGGGCAGGGGTAGGAAGAGAGGGGAGAGGGCTTGGGGGGCATGTGGGGCCACAGGCAGGCAGGAACTGAGAAGTTGATGAGGAGGGGGGCAGGAGGGGGAGGCTGTAAGGCAGGTGGGGAGGGACACGGGGCGAGGAAGGGCGTAGGTGGGGGAAAGGGCAGAGTGGCGGGGCGGGGGCTGACTTCGCAGCCAGGGGTGGTCAGGCAGGTGAGGCAGCCCTGGGTGCCGTGTGCTCCAGGCAGGCAGGCAGGTCGCAGCAGCTTGTTTGGCGGCTCCTTCATTACCAGGTCAGCAGGCTGGCCAGGGGTCCTCCCCTCAGGGCCATCAGGCCACCAGCCGCCCCCCCCCTGCCCAGCCCTCAGTGCAGCCCGCGGTGAGGTGTGTGTGGCGGCAGGGTCCAGGTGCGGCTGGTGGCTGCAGGACGGCGACAACCAGCTGTACTATGAGTTCGAGGGTGAATGCGGGCAACGCCTGGTGGGACCTGCTGCTGGTCAGGCCCTACAGGTCGGCAGGGGGGGGGGGCAGGGGGGGGGAGGTCAGCAGAGGGGGGGGGGCAGGGGGGCGGTGGAGGGCAGTCAGGGCAGCACAGGGGACGTTCACTTGAGGGAGGGTCAGGCAGCTCCCTAGTGCTGGCGGGTGAGGGTCAGTCAGAGCATCATGGGCCACAGCTGAGGGCAGGGCCCTGACTCATGGTCGTCAGCAGGGCCCTCACTGCGCTGCTCCAGAGTGCAGTGCGCCCCCTTGTGCAGTGCAGTGCGGCCTGTAGGGGGCTGGAGTAGGGGGCAGGGGGCAGGCAGGGAGGACGTGCAGGCAGGGGCGGGGCCTAGGCTGCCTAGCACACCCCCCCCCCCGGGCCCTCACTGGCTGGGGCCCTGACACCTATGGACCTAGGGGGCAGCCCACCAGCCTGCCTGCCCCCCTGCCCGCCTACCCCTGCCCCTCACCCTTGTAGGGACGGCGGCCCGGCGCTGATGTCCTGGGAGTCTGTGAGCCCCTCAGAGCCAACACAGCTTACAGGTGGACCCTCCCCCCTCCCCCCTCCCCCCTCCCCCCTCCCCCCTCCCCCCTCCCCCCTCCCCCCCTCCCCCCTCCCCCCCCCCCCCTCCCCCCTCCCCCCTCCCCCCTCCCCCCTCCCCCCTCCCCCCTCCCCCCTCCCCCCTCCCCCCTCCTTCATCACACCTCACACTCAGCCACTGGCCTAGCCAACCCTGCCCCGGCCTGGGTGCCAGTGACTGATGCCCCCCCCACCCTCTAAGCATTGCAGACTACACAGCCTGGCAAACCTGACGACCAGTCTGCCCAGCCTGCCTGCCTGGCTGCACCCCCCCCCCTTACCAGGGCCTTCTGGCTGGCAGCCGGTGCGGCGTGGCGTGTGGGTTGACGGCAAGCTGAATGACCCAGGCACGCCCTCCAGGGGCTGGGGGGTGGAGCTGGCTTTCCCCTGGAGCCTGCTGAGACAGGTGTGCGGGGGGGGGGGGGCCTACCCCTAACCCTGCCACTGACCCACCCAGGCCAGGCCCCCCCCTCAGCTTAGCCCCCCTAGGCCTCTACAGCGAGCGCCGCCTGGCCCCCCCCCTTGTTCAGGGCTGAGCAGTGCCCCTGTGGGTCAAAGGCATGTGAGGGGCAGCTGAGCAGGGTGTGGTGGCGCTGCAGGCTGCCGGGCGCCCCTGCCCCCCCCAGCCAGGCGACCAGTGGCGGGTGAACTTCAGCCGGGTGCAGTGGCGGGTGGAGTGGGACGAGGGGGCGGGCGCGTACAGGAAGCAGCCAGCTGAGCAGCAGGAGGACAACTGGGTGAGCCCATGACTCATCACCGCACGGGGGGGGAAAGGCTGTGGGTGGGTGGGTGGGTGGATGGGGGTGGGGTGGGGGTGGGGTGGGGTAGGGTGGGGTAGGTGTAGGTGCTGGCTTTGTATACGGTTGTTTCCAGAGCTGTGGTCAGGGCCCCCCCCCTCTCCCCCCCTACTTCCCCTCCCCCTCCCCCCCTGCTGCTGCCCTGGCCTCAGGTGTGGAGCCCGCAGTGGGCCATAGCCATGCACCAGCCTGAGACCTGGGGCTACCTGCAGTTCGGCCCCGCCCCCCCGGCAGCCCCGGCCGCCCCCCCCGGCAGCGCTGCTGCCCCCTCAGGCAGTGCCGGGCAGCAGGTGTCAGCCGCCCTGGGCCCCTGGCCTGACGGCTTCCGCCCCGACCCCTGCTGGCCCCTCAGGGACTGGCTCATGGAGGTCTACTACCGCCAGAAGGTGAGCCGGGCAGGGGCAGCGGCAGCGCGGGTACCAGGGGCAGGGGCGGCAGGGGGAGGGGCAGCAGGGGCAGGGGGAGGGGCGCCTAGCCCCCTGGCCCCCACCAGCCTAGTTCTGACCCTGCCCCTGCTTTGGCTCGTTCAGGCTCGTGTGGAGGGGGCTGATGAACCCGGCTACGCTGCTGACCTGGCTGCCCTGGGCCTGGCCCCCCCCCCTCCTGGTGTGGCGCAGTGCGTGCTGCTGGCCGCCACTGAGGTAGGCAGGGCGCCAGGCTCGCGGTCAGCGTCAGGGCGGGAGGGGGTCAGGGGCAGGGTGCAGAGCCGGGGCGGGTGGCAGCCGCACCGTCTCTGCTGCTGTCGCTGCTGCAGGCCTCCTTCTTGGCGGCGGGGCAGCTGCCAGTGGGCCCGGGCGGCAGTATGCTGCGTCTGAGCGTGAATGAGGAGGGGCGGCTGCGCGCCATTCGCCCACAACGTCAAGCTGCCGGCCCAGCAGTTGATGGACGGCAGTCCCTTGTGCCGGTTCCTTGACGGCAGTCGAACATGAGGCGGGCGCCGGGTGGGGATGGTGCAGAGGCTGGCTAGCGGGCTGCTGCCTGGTGGGTGCAGGCTAGGGCCACGGGGCACAGCTCTGCTTCTCAGGGGCCGCGTCTGGCAAAGCCCTGTGCAGAGCGAGGCATATGGCAGCCGTCGTGTTGCCGAACAACCGCATGTACATGCTAGGTGGCTTCGGGTGCGCAGGGTTACCCAGGTGAAGTGCGCATGGAACAGGCAGTCAGCTGGGCATGGCAGGAGAGCAGGGGTGTTGGCGATGAGGAGGCAAACTGGGTCAAAAGATGGATGCAGTGCAGGGCTCTCTGCAATGTTCATGTGATGCGGACTACCAGCAAGGGAGTCTGTATAGGGAGCTTGTGTATGCGCTGGTAAGGTCCCGAAATCAGTTGATCTAGATATGCAGCTGCGCCCTACTTGCACTATTGCTTTCAATTGTGCCAATGCTTGCACGTCAAGCAACACATCACACCAACTTCGTGCAGTTGGATCCAAAGTGAAAATTGTCTCTGGGTGTGTGAAGCGAGGTGCTGTGTGGAAGCGCCTGGTTTCAACACCCTCGGCACTTCTCCTAATTCCAAACCTAAAATGTCTTCTTGTATTCCCCAACAAAAGGATTTAGCACTGCTCGAGATGGGTCGGCCCAGCCTTCCAGCGCAGCAAGCCGCCGATGGCTCTGCCAAGCACGCACCCGCGACAGCCCGTCTGCGGAGGTTGGTTGCACAGCCAGCCTGGTGGATTTCTACGCCTCGCAGTTGTCGACATTCATATTTCTTACCCCGACCATGTCCGCAGTCTGTGCTCCATCCTATGGACGCTGCTGATGTCAGCTCTGAGCATAGCGGCTTTCATATTGGCTGCCTGGTCAGCGTGGAAGCTGCACAACCAGGAAGGCTTGACCTCTGCGGTGCTGGTTAGCAGCCCCAAGCAGGTGAAGTGTCCAGCATCCGGCCTTACACACTGCTTGCTGCCACAGCCAGTTTACACATGCAGCATGACATGCAGACCCTGGACGGCTACCGTCTGGTGGTGAACATGTTCCGTGGCACAGGCTACTGGTCGCCACAGAGCCCCATGCTGTATGCCAGGCAAGTGACAGTCCAGGCTTTGGTTCAGCCAGGCAACTGATGGCCCTCACCCTTAGCCTCCAGGCAGCTGCGCCTCAGCCGCACCCTTGGTTGCCATGCAGGTCTGACCATGGAGCAGTGGCCTCAGGCCGCAGCGTGTATGTGTTTGGCGGCCTAAGCAATGACAATGCGCAGAACAGCCGTGTGCTGGACAGCCTTGTCCGCTACGATGTCAGCTACAACCTCACCACGGAGCTGCGCCCCATGCCTCAGCCCAGGTGGACTTACCTGCTCTCGGCTAAGAGACAGCACAGCCCTTGTTATGCTGACGGACCTCAAACCTCTTGTTGGACTGACTGACCTTCTTCGAACCTCTTTACTCCAACATTGCTGCCCGCTGCCAATATGGCAGCACTGCGCCCTCACACACCTGTCCCCCCTGACAGTGCCCCGCCTGGCCTAGCGCCCCTTGCCAGCTTATGGCTCCTGCATGTACTGTGGCATGCTGCCTTCTGCTTGACACAGGACTCGCTTTGGGTGGGCACTGCTGGATAACAAGATCTACGGTGCGTCAGGGTCATGGGGCAAAGGTCCTCAGAGGCGCCTGGCAGTCAGGCCATGGGGTCTGGCATGTGGGTTTTGAGCCTGGTCTGGCCCTTGGCCTCGCTTTACTTCATGATTTAGACCCCTTCGTTGCTGCACCCCACCCTCTGCTCCTGGCTTATGCCCCTGCATGGCCCCTGCTGCTGCAGTGTTTGGGGGCTACTCGGATGCCAATGCCACCATTGTTGATGCGCGCACCTTCATGTACGACATCACTACAGTGGGTGCCGCTGCAACCAACAGATGGTGGCGCTGCTGTCTGCTTCATTGTCCAGCCTGCGTCCGCTCACTGTGCTGTGGCTGGATTACAGCTGGTCAGTGAGTGAAGCCAGCTGGCCCTGATGCCTGCTGCAGAACGAGTGGAGCATTAAGGCCAACCTGACAAAGGTCCGCACTGATGTGTGCGCTGGAGCTATTGGAGGAAAGGTGAGGCCAGAGGGCTGGGACTGGGAGCATGCCCTTGGCTTGTACCTGCCAGGCACCTGCACATCCCTTGCCTCCCTGCACCAACTGCGTCTAGTGCCTGGCTGCCGGAGTGTCAGACGGCACTGCCCCCTGCCACTCCTGGTCAGCACTGCACAGCGCCTGGGACCAGGCGGGGAGGGAGGGGGGCCTGCCTCGCCTGCCCTCTGCACAGCCTGCTGCCTGCTGTCAGCTGCCTGGGGTTTGGCCGGCACCTGCTGGTGTGGTGGTGGCCAGGGCAGTACGGCTGAGCTCTGCAGGCGTGGCCATGACAGGGCTGCCAGCCTGCCCTCACTGCTCCTCACTGCCAGGTGTACGTGGCCGGGGGCTACGAGGGGTACGCCAACTCTGCTGACATCGAGGTCTACTCCCCGGCCACTGACTCCTGGAGCCTGGCTCCAGCCCGCATGAGCAGCGCCAGGTGGATAACTGCAAGCAGCAGGGCTTGGTAGGGTGGCCCCAGCGGCAGACGCACTGCTGAGCGTCCCACATGCACAGTGCACAGCTCAATGCTGAGTGTCCCACGTGCTGTAAGCGGTGCCCCGCACCCTGCTGCCTCACGCTTGTTCTTGCCCCTGGTATGCGTTGTTCAGAGGTGACTGCGTTGCTGTGGTAGCCGCCAACCAGCTGTACATAATGGGAGGCACTGAGCAGATTAGCCCTCCTGGAGTGGACTGCAGCGCAACCTGGTGGCTGTGCTACAACTACTCTGCACGAGTGGATGTGGGTGCGACTGCCTGCCACAACCTGCCTCAGGGGCTGGAGCCGGGTTAGGTGTGTTCATCATGGGGTGTGTGTGGCCTCAGTCAAGCTGTGCTGCCACCTGAGGCTGTGCCCTGCAGCCTTCACCTGCAGCCCTGGCTCCGCCCTCAGCAGGACCAGGTCCAAGGTGCTGCTGCTGCCGCAGGTATTCAACCCCGCAACCATGACTGTGACCCGTGCGCCAGACATGCTGTACGCCAGGGGCGACTTCGGGGCCGCTGTCATGGACGGCAACCGCATCATGGTGGCAGGTGAGGTGCAGCAGCACAGCTTGACAGCTGCTCCACATGCAGGGGTGGCTGAGGGTGGCTGCTTGGTCCTGGGTGCAGGCGGTGAGCACAATGCCATGGGGGACGGCATCAGCCGCCTGCTGGCCATGCCCTGGATGGAGGAGTACTCCCTGGCCGACCAGTACTGGACGCCCAAGGCGCCCCTGCCCCAGCCACGCTTCAGGTGTGCCCCGCCACTGGTGCTGGCACTGTCAAGCAGTGCTTTGTGCAGGGCCGTCAGGCCAGTATGCTTTGTGCGCTGCTGGCATCGTCATCATCATTGTCATCATCACAAGGCGCTTGCTGGTAGGCGTTGCTGCTGCACATGGGCTGTCTAGCACATTCTAGCAAGCCAGATTTGGCCATGATCTCCTGTCTCGTGCTGTGCTGCAGGTTTGCCATGGTGCAGGCTGGATCAAACGGGGCAGTCTACACCTATGGAGGTGCCCCCAGCTGCCCTAGTCCTGATCAAGTGAACGACGCATCGTGCTGGCGCAATGGCCTGAGAGATGTGCTGGCATTCAGTGACGTGTCCTACCCTGGCGCTTACCTCATGGTTCGCAATTAGAAGGCTGGGTAACTTGGCGTGTTACACAGTCTGGTACACTTGGGGCGTACAGGCTATCATAGGCCGAGTGAGTATGGGACGGCAGTGTCAAATAAACTCTGAACGCATTTTTCCTTGCTCAGCATGGGTGTTACAGTAGCTGAAAGGATGCCAGTGGCAAGCAATGCTGATGTGACTGAGGGGAGGAAGGTAATATATGGGGTTGGGAGAGTGAGGCATGATGATGATGGTGGCTTACACCGCTTTAGCCATTAGCCGTTAGGCTGCTTGGCCGCCCTCCCCCTCTAGGGGTTCGGGACTTACTGTAACGCACTTCAAAGCAAGGTGCACAAACAAAGGTGCACATGGGCTCAACATGAAGTTATGCAAGTTCTCATTATTGTTCTGGAAAGTCTTGGCAAACTCCGCCTGCTGCCTGATGGAACTCGTGGCAGTGCACTCAAAGATGAAATGCATGGCGTCATCCACTATCCCCTCTGTGCATCTAGTGCATGTGCGATCAATCAAAGTAACCCCCTCAAATCAGCATACCATATATCAGCAGACCCTCCAGGCAGGCAAGCAAGGGCTATGGCAGCTCGACCCCAACCCGCAAGTGCTCCCACAATTGTTGTCGAGGTATGTGGTCATAGGCCTGTTTGACTGGACTGAGCCAGCAGAGCTGGAGGGGCACCTGCACATGCAACACCATCAGGCCGGACACTGAACTGCGCACCCTGGCACCATACCTGAGAAGGCTGAGCATGCGTGCTTGCAGTGGCTTAGAGAGCTGAACATCAAGCCCAGGGAAGGCAGTGCCCCATACGATGTGATGCTCGGCAAACACATCTCCATTGCTGCACCCGCTTTGTGTTGGAGCTGCATGCCCATCATCTTGTGGCAGCTAAGCTCACCCTGTTGTGTCCTGCGTCATAACGTTGGGCCCTGCATCGATTAGGGAGGGGAGGTTGGCAAAGTCCGTCCTGGCAAAGACCCTCAAGGCACCTCAAGGCCCGGTAGCCAGTGGCAGTCAGTCGGCAACAGATGCGGCGGCAGCAGCAGTAGGTGTGGCTCACACGCCTCACACGCCTCTGATGCACCTGCAGCTCACCAGGGCCTTGGCCCACTGGGTCACCTGAGGGCCGGGCATCAGGCACTTGGTTCAGCCTTGGTGCGCTTGGCTGGCGGCTGCGGCCCAGGCGGAGTCTCCTCCCGCAACGCACACCAGTTCGCTGGAGTAGCCTCCTTCGCTGCTTCTTGCGCTTGCCTGGCAGGGTGTGCTGGGCCCAGGCTGCTGGCTAGGTGGAGGCCTGGCTGCGTGGGTGCTCTGGAAACTGGCTGAGGGGTATTCGCCAGGGTGAGAGGGGTGCCAGGCACTGCTTGGTGGCTCGGGATAGTGTGGAAGGGAAGTAGCTGGGGCTGAGTGCTTTTGTTCGCTTTGTTGGGTGGCGGGTGGGCTTTGAAGCACCTCACAACCTGTAAGGTGGCTTCATCTCCTCTTTCTTCCCATTGATTTGGAGGGGATTAGAATGATGGGACCACAACAAAGAGCAGCGGGCTGAGCTGAGGCCTGGCTTGCTGCAGCTGGGGCAGCGCAGTGCCCACACCCCCCGCGCTGCCCCACCCTCAACGGCGCCGCAGGCTGGCTGGCACCGGTAGACATCATGCGCGCGACGCGGGTACAGCTCCACGTTCCGGCTCAGCGGCTATACACACAAGTATGGCGATGGGACGCCCTGGCTGCTGTACGCAGTTAAGCGAGGGCGAGGGCGAGGGCGCGGGTCAGGAAGCTCTTGCAGGAAGCCTGTTGATGGTCGACGCAGCTCGGAACCGACGACGCAGTTCGGCGCCGCGGAGTTGGCATGCGATCCGTGCATGTCCCGAACATCGCAGTTTCAAGCCGTGACCTTTGACGAGCTGCGCACCCGCACGATGACGTGACAGCTGTGCTGATAAGCATGAGCAGCGCAGAGGACCAGCTCCTGGACTGGGTGCGGCAGCAGCGACGTGCAGTGGTGCGGCCAACTGACAAAACAAGGAATCGGCAAACCACGTATACTGCTCTGCTCACGTCATCGCTGAAACTAGCCCGCGACGCAACTGGCCCCATGTACATGGCAGCTGCAGGCCCGGCCTCCCTGACCCGGCCTGTTGCGATGCCCTCCGCAGGTAGCTGTGCGTTTCAGTGGGGGCTCTGGGGGCATTCCTCGAGGTCTGGTGGCTGCCCAGGACACGGCGGCAGGGGGGCTGCTGCTGAGCTGTCCCGCCCGCATGGCGCTGCCCCTGCCTTACACAGATTCGGCGGTGAGCTGGACGTGACGGCACTGCCCCCTGCCACTCCTGGTCAGCACTGCACAGCGCCTGGGACCAGGCGGGGAGGGAGGGGGGCCTGCCTCGCCTGCCCTCTGCACAGCCTGCTGCCTGCTGTCAGCTGCCTGGGGTTTGGCCGGCACCTGCTGGTGTGGTGGTGGCCAGGGCAGTACGGCTGAGCTCTGCAGGCGTGGCCATGACAGGGCTGCCAGCTGGCAAGGGTGGCAATGCAGCCAAGCAGCGCTGCAGAGCTGGCCCACTGAAGCCTGCAGCTGCTTGGCAGCGCTGAGCACCAGGGCTGAGCGGCCTTGGGCTGAAACCTAGGGAGGCAGTTGGCAAGCCTGTGGAAGCCTTTTGCCACCTAGGCAGGCAGTGGGCAAGCGGGGTTGGTGGGCTGTTGGTGTGGAGTGGGGCTTGTTTGTGTCCTGGACCCTACCCGCTCCATGCACCCCCTGCTGCCATGTCTGCTGCTGCAGTTTGCCGCCCCCCTGCTGCTGCGTGAGGTGCTCACCTGGCGGCGGTGCCAGCAGCCCCCCTCACCCAGGGCCCAGGGGCTCAGCCAGGGCCAGGGCAGCCCCGCCCCGCCAGCGCATGGCCATGACTGCCTACCCGACCTGGAGAGGGGGCTGCAGCAGCTGGCCGTCAGCCCCAGGCTGGTGGGGGACATGGCAGGCACCGCCCGGGCAGCAGCCGGGGGGAAAGGGGGTGGTGGGAAGGAAGGGGGAGGGGATAGGGACAGGGTGGCTCAGCCCCAGGAGGGCAGGGGAGGGGGGGCCCAGCCAGGGGGTTACACGCAGCACTGGGGCCAGCAGGGGATCAGGCCGCCTGGGAGCTGCCCCCCCGGCTGCCCCTGCACTGCGCCTGGCACCACCTGCGGGGCCAGCCAGCAGGGCGCAGCGCCTGAGGGCCCCACCCCTGACCCTTCAGAGCGCCCCACACCCCCACAGGCTGAGCAGCGGGGCGGTGGGAGCAGCCTCCAGCCTTGTTGGCCCGGCCCCCGCCAGCCTTATGTGGCCACATTGCCTGGCCCCCACCAGCTGCTGACAGGGTACAACTTCCCCCTGGCAGCCCTGCCCCTGCTGGCCTGCCCTGACCTGGTGAGCGCCCCCTGGCCGCAGCAGGCTGACCTGCTCCTGCCTGACCCTTGCCGGGCCCTGGGGCTGTGGGTGTGGCCAGCTGTCAGCCCTCCGCCATCACCTCCCAGGGGGGCCTGGGCTGCAGCCAGGGAGGCCAGGCAGGGAGGCTAAGGCTGTAGGGTGAGCTCCAGGCCGCTGCTGTGCCCCCGCTGCCTGCAGGAGCGTGTGGTGCGGGTGCTGAAGGGCAGGGCGCGCCGCGTGTTTGCCACCGGACACCTGGCCCAGGCCACAGCCACTGATCCTCCTGCTGCTGCTGCGGGGGTGACCCGGGGGGCGGCTCAGGCTGGTGCGGCGTGCCGGGGCGCGCCCTTCCCCCTGACCTTGGCTGCTGCTGAGGCGGCCCCCTGCTGCTGCTGCTGGCCCCGCAGTGTGGCTGGGGCGTCACCCAGCAGGGCGAGTGGGGGGCCAGCAGGGGGTGGGGGGGAGGGGGGCCCGGGCGCACCAGCTCAGGTAGCCAGCCTTGAAGACGTGGAGTGGGCCGCTGCCCTGGTGGGTCAGGGCTTGGGGGGTGGAGGGGGGCAGCTTGAAGGCCACAGGGCGCAGCGGGAGAGGGGGAGGGGGGAAGAGGAAGGGAGGGGCAGAGAGGGGTTGGGGAGTGGGAAGGGGAGAGAGGGTGCCGGGTAGTAGGGAGTGGGATGGGGCAGGACCTCCTAGGCTAGTGCTCGTCCTTCCCATAGAGTTGTCTGGCAGCCGGCTGCAGGCTGCGGGCTGCAGGCCTGCACCTCACGCGCTGCCTCTGCCGCGTGCCCCGCAGCTGTGCTCCCGCAGCATCCAGAGCAGCCTGCCCGGGACCATGGTGCTGCTGCCCCTCATGGACATGGTGGGTGGGCGCTGGCAGCGGGGCGCAGGCCCGGGCTCATGGGGGCCTGCGGGATGCGCCCTGACCTGGCCTAGGCTGCTGCTGCCCCTCACCCCCCCAGCCCCCCCCCAGGTCTCCCCTCCATCCCCTCACACAGGGCACCCCCCAGCCCCCCCTCACCCCAGCCTGCCCTACCCACTCACTTAGGGTTACTCTGCCAGGAGGGGTCCCATGGCAGTACAGCTCAGGCGCTTCACTGTGTACTGCTGTGTACTGCCTGGCCTTGTTCTGTTCCCACAGAGCACCCAGCTGCCCCGCCTGGCTCAGCCTGCCCTGCTGCGGTGGCCTGCTGCTGTGGGTGAGGCTGTGCGGTGCGGCTGCAGGTCAACCACAGCGGGGCCAGGCCCTCAGCCGCCATGATGTCCTCCTCAGACTCCTCCTCAGCCTCCGACGCCAGCGACAGCGGCAGCAACAGCTCGGACTCGCACGGTGGCCAGGGCAAGGGGCAGCAGCTGCCCTCCATGCCACCTGGCTGCCTAGCCCGCCCATGTGGTGCAGCGCGGCAGGTGGCTGCGCGCTACCGGCGGCGCAACAAAGCAGTGGCCCTGCGCCCCCTCAGGGCAGGTGAGGAGGTGAGGCGCAGCGCATGGCAGCAGCACCAGGGCAGCCAGGCAGATGACCTGCAGCCCTGAACCCCTGACTCAGCCCTCACAGCCAGATTTGTTCAGCCAGCCCCAAGCAGCCAGCCCTGCCGCCTGGGACCCAGTGGCAGTCAGCTTCAACAGCAGCAGCAGCACCTGCAACATCACAGTCTCATGGACCCCATGTGTCGAGCTGTCCTGTTGTGGGGACGCCCAGCCACTGCGCCGTGCCTTGCCTGGCCTGCCTGCCCGCAGCTGCTGTTCAGATACCACAGCGGGCTGCGGGACGACGAGGCGCTGGTGTACTACGGCTTCATGGACCCCGCGCAGGCCCAAGGTCAGCCAGCTCTGGCCCCTCCTGCACCCCCATGGTCATTCACTATTGTTGTTGTCTTTCACCTCTCACCTGCCCTGGCCATCCATGACAGCGACTGCGGCGTCTGGGTCCGCACACAGCGTGTCGCGCAGCCCCACTGCTAGGTCAGCCAGCTCCGGTCCCTCGTGCACCCCCCACTCAGTGCATGGCAGCGGCCTGCCGGCACTGCCGCCTCACACTGCCGCAGTCTCGCAGCCTGGGCAGCTGGGTCAGCGCTGGCCAGGTGGACAGGCCTCTTGCTGCTCACCGCACCGCTGCTGCAGCGCCCTGCTACCTAGTCAACAAGGGGCAAGGGGCGACTGTGTAGGGGTAGGCGCAGTCACAGTGTGTAGTGTACAGTACCGTAGCCCAGTAGTACAGTGTGTAGTGTGTAGGGGCAAGGCGGGTAGGCGGTGCGGGCAAGGCAAGCGAGCCCGTCGCTCTGCCCCTGCCTGCCTCCCCCTGCGTGCAGCGCCTGCCCTGTGCGCTGTGGACCATCACGCATACAGGGCCATGCGCCCCGACCCTGATGACCAAGACCTGTGAGCCAGCAACCCGCCACCTCCCTCCCCTTCCCCCTCCCCCCTCCCTCTCCTCCCCCCTCCCTCTCCCCCCTTTCCTCCATAGCTCCCCCATACACATATGTATGTACCCTGCTGCGCCCCTGCCTTGCCTGCCTGCCCGGCTGCCTGCCTGACCCAGCTATGACGACACCGGCTCCCAGCTGCTGGTGGACCCCCTGGACGGGCCCTGGCGGGGCTCCTCACGCGCTTTGCAGGGTGCGACCCCTGCTGCGGCACACGCAGCTCCCCTGCCCTCCCCCCACTCCCCCAACCCCCCCTGCTGTCGGCACACGCCCCCCCAATCCCCCCGCCCTCTGCCCCCACCCTCCAGGCCCCCCTGCTGCCCAGACCCAGGCCAGGCGCCGCACCCCCTGCTGCTGCTGCCGCTGCTGCCCCCAGGTACGGCCCACCAGGTGCGCAGGGAGGTGCAGCGGCTGCAGGACCGGCTGGACCAGGCTCAGAGGGCCGAGGCTGAGCTGGTGAGGGGGCGGGGGGCGGCACACCCAGCAGCTGCCACTCACAGGCTATGGCTCGAGCCAGGGCAGCTGTGGGAGCCTCCCCCTCCATACCGCCCAGGCTGCTCAACAGGGCCTAGACGAGCCCAGAGCAGCTTGGCTGCACAGCGCCAGCCCTGCCCCATGCCCCTCAGCCAGGCTGCGCACCAGTGATTTTTTTCCAAAGCAGCCAAGCTGATGCTGGTCACGAAGGGTTCAGGACCATCACATGGCTGGTTACGCAGCTGGTCACGATTCGTTACGAAAATTAGATATCATAGCATTTTCTGATACCAATAATCGTCTTAGATTCCGAAAATTCATTTTTCGGTCACGAAGCCGCCGAGGCCATTTGACGCAAGGGACCGTTTGGTAACGAAAGTCAGGCCTGGAAAACAAGGATTTGGTTCCGATCGTAACGTATTACGAAAAAAAATCACTGTTGCGCACTGGCCCTGCCCCTCCCGCCTGGTGCGCTGTGCTGGTGGTGCCGCCACCTGGGCCCTGCACCCCTTGACGCCGCCCCTGCAGGCCCACACGGCAGCAGCGCCCCTGGCTGACCCTGAGCTGGGCCAGGCCGTGCAGCAGTGCCCCTGGCTGCTCCCCTTGCTGGCGGAGTTCAGGCGGTGGGTGCGGCTGCGGGGCGGCTAGGCGGCAGGCTGTGCAGGGCCAGGTGCACCTGCAGCCTGGCAGTGGCGGCCACCCAGGAGGCTGTCCTGAACCCATACTGGCTGCACCGGGCTGTCAGCTGCTGCTGGGGGGGGCAGCGCAGCAGCGCCGCTACTAGTTGACCGCCAGGCGAGGTGGGCTGAAGCGTGATGCTGAGGCTGAAGTGGGTCAGTGCTCTGCAGCTGGCTGCCTCACAGCCAGGCCCCTGGGCACCCCTGTGCCGCCCTGGGCACCTGACCCCCAGGCCTGGTGTGTGGCAGCTGGAGGAACTGCCCCTCTTGTGGCTTGCAGCCAGGCGCAGCCAGCAGTGCGTGCTGCGGTGCTGCAGGCGTCGTCGGACCGCCCTGTACAATGAGGTCCAGCGCTTGCAGGGCATGCTGACCAAGTAGACAGCTAAGGGACATGGGGTAACCCTTACCCTTACCCTAACCCAGCCCTCAACCCCCTCACTCACTGCTCACTGCTCCCGACCAGGCTCCTGGCTGGCTGCTATGGCTGGTGCTGGTAACCCCCTGGTGCTGGTAACCCCCTGGTTGTGGGCGAGGAGCGGCCTGGCTGTGGCCACCCAGCTCTGGCTGTGGCCCTTCCACTGTGGCGCCATGGCCTGGGTGGATGGAGGTTTGGGTGGTGACAGCTCCATATGGAGATGGATCGGAGCAGTAAGGATGGATTGGAGCAGTAAGGGGCCGCCCGACTGGCTTTCCTGACAGCCGTGGGCACTCCCCTCCCTTTCCCCCTGTGACCCCATATGGTGGGCAGCGGGCCGCACCTGAGGCTGCTGGGTGCAGGGCAGGCGCTGCACTGCTGTCTGCCTGCTGCGTGCTGCCCAGCTGTAGCCCAGTTTGGCAAGAGGCGCAGCTGAAGGCCTGTTGCTCCCCACCTCCTTGGTTGGGTTGAAGCAGGCCGCTGATGGTGGGGCTGGGGCTGGGCCTGCTGGTGGGCACCCGCAGTGCCACACCAGACCACCACGACGCGGTCATGATGACCTGATGCAGCCCTGGTGGGACCCAAGCTGACCAGAGCTACCGTGTGGAGCAGGTGGACACCAGAGGGAGTAGTGAAGGAACGTGTCCCTGTGCTTCTGCTTAGGGTCCCACCACCAAAGGCTATACGGTGCCATGGCCATAGCAATGCACAGCAGGCTGGCAGGTCCGCAGTCAATCGAACAGTGCCGGTGGCCATGAGATAACCAGGTGATGCCACTAGTGATGGCATCAATGTAGGCCAAGCTCCGCCTGCCGCGACTGCTCAGCCTGCCGCTCCGCCTGCCGCTCGGCCTTCCGCTCCGCCTGCCAGTTCGCCTGCCGCTCCGCCTGCCGCTCCGCCTGCCGCTCCGCCTGCCGCGACTGTCCCACTCGCTGCAATGCTCGGCCTGCCGCAGCGTCTCTGCCTCTTCTAAACAAGCTGCCGGGCGGCGACCTGTTGTCCACGTTCTTGACTCATGGTCGTTCGCGATCCATGTATCTGATGCACGGCCCCTGGGTCGCGTCGCTGACGCCGGCCGGGGTACCCCACTGAATGTTCCCAATGTTCTAAGCAGGCAGGGGCCGTCCTTCAAGGTCCCAACCGCATCCTTTACCGTGTCTTACATAAGTGCGGGTAAACGTTGATGGGTCCGCCGCCTGGTGTCACACTCAGTAGAAAGCGCTGGACTTCATTATAGTGCAAGGATCTTGACTGACAGACTGACTGACTGCCAACCAACACAAACCCGGGTCTCAGTGTGACCCGGCGGCAGCAAGGTATAGAGACACACGGCCAGGACAGGGAGGCATTCCATTGAAGGGGCAGGGTAACAACGGCCTCGTCAGGAGGTTTCTGAGGAGCCTGCACCGGCCACATGCACGGAGACCTCGTTCATGTCAGTTACGCATTGAACTGCAAAAACTGCTATCTTGAAAGCAAAGAGCCGCCAACACCGCAGTGCGAAGGTAACAGGCTCTTCAAGTAGTGGCAGCGCGGATCTCATGGCAGCTTCAGACGAAAACTGGAAAGCTAAGCTGCACCTGCCAGCAAAGGACCATCGGATCCGTACAGAGGCAAGCGCGCTCTGTCGATCTTAGATGGCAGCGCACATTTTACGACGTTCGCTAATGCTGCGACGTTGCTGGAGCTGAGCCCGCAGGACGTAACCAACACTAAGGGCAACGACTTTGAGGACTATTTCCTTAAACGCCAGCTGCTGATGGGCATTTTCGAGAAGGGCTTTGAGAAACCGAGCCCCATCCAAGAAGAAAGCATCCCCATTGCGCTGGCGGGCAGAGATGTCCTGGCACGTGCGAAGAACGGCACTGGCAAGACTGCCGCATTTTCCATCCCAATGTTGGAAAGGGTGGACACGTCCAAAAACGAGATTCAAGGCAAGTGCCGGCTGGTATAGCTTGTTTCGTGGAGTCCGACGTGCTGCGGACGGCTTCTGTTAGTCTTGCTTACTCTGCTGGCCAGTGTTGGCGACCCTCCTGCGCCTTTTGATGCGTCTTATTCCCAGTTTTAATGCTGGTCAAGAGCGAAGCAACATGACTGGCTATCAAATGATGCAGCCACTCATCTACTGGCTCCCTTGTGTGCAGCCATGGTTTTGGTACCAACCCGTGAGCTA
The DNA here is from genome assembly GCA_030144725.1 of Haematococcus lacustris. Lineage (NCBI taxonomy): Eukaryota > Viridiplantae > Chlorophyta > Chlorophyceae > Chlamydomonadales > Haematococcaceae > Haematococcus > Haematococcus lacustris. Next base: position 1,353,155 of record JASKMD010000023.1, on the reverse strand, counting down.
GCATTGCAGACAGCCCAGGTCTGCAAGGAGCTGGGCAAGTACTTGGAGGTTGAGGTCATGGTGACGACCGGGGGGACAAGCCTGAAAGACGACATCATGCGGCTCTACCAGACTATTCACATTGTGGTCGCTACCCCTGGTCGCATCCTTGATCTTGCCAGCAAGGGCATTGCCAAGCTAAATAAGTGCAAAGTCCTCATCATGGACGAGGTGCGAGCATAGCATAGTGAACGCAGTCAGATTGTGAGTGTCCCTGTGGCTTTGGGCAATGGTATTGCCATTGCTGTGTTGCAGGCAGACAAGCTTCTGTCTTTTGAGTTCCAGCCCATCATTGAGCAGCTCATCAACTTCTTGCCTGAGGAGAGGCAGATTATGCTGTACTCTGCCACCTTCCCTGTCACTGTAAAAGACTTCAAGGAGAAGTTCCTGAAGAAGCCGTACATCATCAACCTGATGGATGAGCTGACCCTGAAAGGCCTCAGCCAGTACTATGCCTTTGTGGAGGAGAAGCAGAAGGTCCACTGCCTGAACACACTATTTTCCAAGGTGAGGTGGCGCAAGTGAGTCAAAGGCCCAGGAGCTGTGCTGCTCAAGGATCACTTGTGCATAAGCCCTGCTCTTCCAGGCTGTGTCAGCTTGGATGTTCAGTTTGTTCATTCTAGCTCCATCAGCATGTGTGCACGTGCAGTTTGGCCTTGCAATGCATTTCACAGCTTCAATGCCCCTTTCTTGACAGTCGCTCAGATGTCTGTGCAGCTTTTCTTGCTGATGTGTAGCTGCGCATCAACCAATCCATCATCTTCTGTAACTCCGTGAACCGAGTGGAACTGCTGGCTAAGAAGATCACTGAGCTGGGCTACTCCTGCTTCTACATCCACGCCAAGATGCTCCAGAGCCATCGCAACCGTGTTTTCCATGACTTCCGCAATGGCCTGTGCCGCAACCTGGTTTCATCAGGTGACCACAGTGCTTTCACACATAGCAGTTCTTAGCCACTGACAGGCTCACAGCAATCAGGTGGGGCTGAGCTTATTGGCATGCATCATGCCATGATTCTGTTTCTGCTGCTTGCATTGACGCAACATGTATGTGTATGTGTGTGAGGTTGAAAGCAATGCATGTGCTGCCACAATGTTTGGTTACACAGACCTTTTTACTCGCGGCATTGACATCCAGTCAGTCAATGTAGTCATAAACTTCGACTTCCCCAAGAATGCTGAGACCTACCTCCACCGTGTGGGCCGGTCAGGCCGTTTTGGCCACCTTGGCTTGGCTGTGAACCTCATCACCTACGAAGACCGGCTCAACCTGTGAGTGTGATATGTAATGAATAGTAGGCCAGCCTCTAGATGGTACATGTTCTGTGTGCCAGTGCCACGGCTGGGTGGCTAACAATTTTGCTGTGTGTGCAATGAGCAGGGGTGGGTAGTAAGCAGCTTTACTGTGTGTCCATTGAGCTGATGCACCAAGTGTGTTGTGACCTGTGGCAGGTACCGCATTGAGCAAGAGCTGGGCACAGAGATTAAGCCCATCCCTGCCGCCATTGACGAGCGCCTGTACTGTGTGTAAGCTGCTCCATCATGCTGGCCTGGCAGCAGGCCCCTCATGTCAGCATTGAAGAGCAGCACCTGGGTGGGTTATGGAGCAGCCATGTTTGCACTCATGGGTGGAGTTTGGCATGGATCAGCCGTCAGATGCTGGCAGCTGTCATGCAGTCCAGCAAGGCGGTGGGTGTGTCTGGAGCCAAGCAGCACTGTGGCAGGCTCCCCCATGGCTTCAAGCTCATAACAGGTAGCAACCAGGCGGTCATGGCTGCCATGGCGAGCTGGCAGAACCACAGCACCCTGCTAGCCACTGTACGGAACACTCCTGCATATCAGGGATGGCAGCGTCATGCATGATTGCGTTTGGTCAGAACCTACTGCTGGGCCCCCTATGCAGATGCGCAGTGCCCTACCTATCTACCTGTCTGTGCTGGCTGAAGTGGGGCTCGCTGCATCAGTCCCGCCTTTGCCCGGCGGGCTGTGGTGCAATCCAAAGCCCCACATCTACACCAATGTGTACCCTGCATCTGACATGCATCTGACCATGTGATATTGTTATACCATGACTGACTGGCTGCACAGCGAGAGTGCTGTGTGCCCAACATGTTTCACTGCATGTTGCGGTGGGTGTGGTGGGGCACATAGGGTGCTGCTGCATGTGTATCGCACACAGACAGTTGCATGCAAGTCTGACACAAGCTGATGGAATGACCTGCTGTATGATTAAGAATTGAGTGACACACACTGAATGCATGAAGATGCTGCCCGTACTCATCAGGGTTTTCACCGAGTGAAGTGTGATTTTTGGCAATTGATAGTTGCCAGTGGCAGCTTGCTCATGTCCACCCATGCAGATGGGAACGCATGCTGAGTAGTTGCATACTTGACCTCATTGACCAGCTGCTGAGACCCCTAGCCACATGTGGGCAGCTTAGACAGTACGGCATGCCAGTTGCCAAGTGATGGAGGCCAGAGGTGTTAAGTAGATTAGGCTCACTGACGTCCCTTGCCTGGTGTGGGCTAGCCCTGCGCATGTCAGGCTGCCATGTCTGTCTGTGTGGCTGGGGGTAGGGCATCTTACATGCTGCCTCTACATCATGACCTGGGCCTTGCAGCCCGGCAAGTTAAGACGTAACTGTGAAAGGCGGTGAGCTGAGCTCTTGCCAAGGCTGCTGTATGGTGCATGCTTGCGAGGCCAACCTGGCTTTGCTTGCAAGCACTCATCTAGTGCATGCACCTTCTTCATGCCTCAATCTGGATGCACCTCATAAGCAGACTGCTGTGCATGGAGAGGTGTTCAAGGCTTGTACAGCTGGTGGTGTCCTGTCAAGCACTTGTGCATAGGCGCCATGCTGTTGCGAGCTTGCATGATGCTGAAGGCAAGCAGTACCTTACAAGCACTGCTGTGGTTGATGCCAACACAGCTCTGCCCCTACATGCGTCACATAGACACTGCTATCTCTTGTAGGTGACGGCTCCACTGTCAACAGCTGACCACTTCCTGATGATTGGCTGGTGTTGTGGGGCAGACACAAGCAAGGCAGACAAATAGAGCTCATGCTGAGCATCAGTGGCTGGTATGGGTAGGCATCCGCCTCCACTCTTTGCAGCATTACACAGCAAAGTGTGCCTACACATTCTTCACACTGCACATTAGCCTGTTGTCGCTCTTGCAAGGAAGGCGTGGTTGCTATTACTTGACACTTACATTTGTTCTCATGCTTACCACTTATGACTTCTGACAGCACACAGGCGTAGAGGTGCACCTGCGCACACCAAGGCAGCGTGTTGCTAGCTACCATGGAATGCGTCTGGGTATGTTAGGCAGAAAGGAGGGCGACGGTGTGGATTGATATAGTTTCTTGGTCGTCTTCATGGGTGGCTTGCAGGGCGTTAAGATAGATAGATGTGGCTTACACCGCTTAAGCCGTCAGCCGTTAGGCTGCTAGGCCGCCCTCCCCCTCAAGGGGTTCGGGACTTTCTGAAACGCACTTCATAGCAAGGTGCACAAACAAAGGTGCACATGGGCTCAACATGAAGTCATGCAAGTTCTCATTGTTGTTCTGTAAAGTCAAGGCAAACTCCGGCTGCTCCCTGATGGAACTCGTGGCAGTGCACTCAAAGATGAAATGCATGGCGTCATCCATTACCCCCTCTGTGCATCTGGTGCATGTGCGATCAATGAAAGTTACCCCCTCAAACCGAGCCTTCTCCACCCCCAGACCGCTGTTGCCTAACCTGAACCTAGTCAGGCTCGTGCGAACTTCTGTAGAGAGCTGTCTGTTCAGCAAGTGTGGGTGCCATGTGATTGATGCCAATGCCGTCCCCATGCTTAAACCATGCAGCATACGAACATCTCTCCCGATGCACCGTCTCAGGCAGTCTGGGGTCTCCCTCAAACCCAACCCAACGCCTCCCCCACCTCTCGAGCCACTTGACTTCCATAGCCTTGGTGCCTAGGACCATGTCCGGGCTCAAGGTGAACTCACCCCCCATCAGCTCTCTGGCGGCAAGCTGGAACTGATCACTCCAACTAGCCTGACAGCTCCTGCCTAACTCCACATCTGCCTTGATGACCCTCATCAGCAGGTCACTGTGGGAAAGTTTGGCAGTGTTCCAGAACTTGCATGCAGCCCTTAGCCAGTAAAGTTGGAGGGGCAGCTGCCCCAACTCATGCAGCACCATCAGGCCTGACACTGAGCTACGTACCCTGGCAGCAAACCTGAGAAAGCTGAGCATGCGTGTTTGCACTGGGTTGGAGAGTTGCACACCATGCCCAAGGAAAGCAGTGCCCCATACCTGGCTGCCATACAGCCCTAAGGGGAGCACAAACGCTCTAATGAGGTGACACAGGGCATATGGATCATGCAGGACCCCATACTCTCTGGCACGCTTGCACGCCTGGCGCATGGCGAGGAACATGCCAGCCCTCATATGAGTGGCAGCAAAAGCAGGGGTGGCGCTGGGGTTGAAGTGCATGCCTAAGTACTTGAACTCTCTCACCACAGGCAGGATCTCATGCTTGTACCCAATGCTAGGTGCTGCAGTCTGTGAGTTGCCATTGAAGACCATCACTTTTGACTTGCCCACATTGACTGTAAGGTGTTTCCTGTCTGCAAAGCCTTGCAGCTGGCAGACCAGCCGCTGCAGCCCGTGGGACGAGGTGCTCACCAGGGTCAGGTCATCAGCATACATGAAATGGGTGACAGGTGTGCCTTGCACCCTCACAGCATCAACAAGACCCAGGAACTCCTTACTAATGTCGTGAACATAGAGAGCAAACAAGAGTGGGCTGATGGGGCAGCCTTGCTTGACACCTTGGTCCGGAGTCACTGGGGGGGTGCGGTGGGGGCCATCTATCAGCACATAGCTATCATCCCTATACAGACCCTCCAGGCAGGCAAGCAAGGGCTGTGGCAGCTTGACCCCAACCCGCAAGTGTTCCCACAATTGTTGTCGAGGTATGTGGTCATAGGCCTGTTTGAAGTCAATGAAGGCAGTGAAAAGCTTGCGGTGCTTGGCATCTGCGCTAGCCTTTTGAGCATGGACAAGATGGCGCAGAATGAACATGGGTTGCATGGTGCTGCGTCCCGGGATGAACCCAAACTGCTCAGCTGGCAGCACTTTGTGTGTCATGCACCAGGCAGTCAGCACGTGCCGCAAGACGTTAGCATACAGGCGGTACAGCACACTACTCACAGCAAGCATTCTGTACTTGTTGGGGTCTGTGGGGTCTGTGTCCTTGAAGAGGGGGCTGATTCTAGCTACCTTCCAAGCCGCTGGAATAATCCCCGTGCGCATCATGTTGTGAAACCATGTGGCAAGCAGAGGGAGCAACAAGTATGTGGTATCACCCTCATCAACTGTGCGGGCGTGCTTGATGAAGGGGGCTGGGAGCCCATCCAGGCCAGGTGCTGTGTCATTGTTGAGCTCACGTAGTTGTGCTTGTACAATGGATGTGATGTTGTCAAGATGGGGCAGCTCATAGGCAGGCGGATGTGTTGTGACAGGGGCAGGGACAGAGTGAAGTCTGCCTCTCCCAAGAGGGACGGCTTGCAAATGGGCAGGCACAGCTTGCCTGGTCCTGGCTGGCTCAGGGATCACATCGGGTGCTTCGTGTGTCGTAGTGGTAGTTGTGAAATAGGCCTGCAGATGCTGATGCCACTTGTCAATGGGAATCATGGACTGTTGGCGTGCGTGCTTGACACGGAGCATCTTGAGTGCATCCCCAGGGTTGTGCTTGAGCATGTCTAGAAGCTTGGCAGCTCTGTGCTTGGACCACGCAGACTTAGCTCTAGCAACCAGCCTCCTATAGGCCTGCTTTCTAGCCCTGTAAAGGTGCACGGCCTCCCCGCTACGCAGAGCCTGCCAGAGTGCGGCTTTAGCCTCCTTGCATGACCGGTCAAACCAGGCAGGCTTAACTGTGGTGTGCTTGTCAACACGCGCCAATGGGCAGAGCCTTGGCCTGAGCATCCCCGCACTGCCCGCAGCCCGTGATATGATGTCATGCACAAAGCGGTTGTTGGAGTCAGGGTGTGTGCCTTGCTCAACAGCCTGCTTGACAGCCATGACCTCCTCTTCTAAGGCAATGAGGGCACCCACATACCGAGCAGCATGATCTGGCTTCCATTGGAACTGTGGGCCAGTGTGGCAGTCAGCATTGCAGGTGTGGACGGGTGTAGTGGCTTGTGCTGGTGCCTTGAATGATAGGGTAATGGGGGAGTGGTCAAACTCATGGCAAGCGTCAGGGAAGGAAGATGTGTGGCTCAAAGAGTAAACCAATTCACTCATGATGATGTGCTCCGTGCGAGTGCTAGCTCTGCAGGTGCGCTGTCCCATGTCCCCATGTCCCCTGCC
>JASKMD010000023.1:1311819-1346254 GCA_030144725.1 Haematococcus lacustris | reverse complement strand
AGGTATTTATTCTCAGACGAAGGGTGGCGCACACTAGCAGGGGCCGAGGGGCAGGGCGCAACGTCGACGGGCTGTAGACCAGAGAGTAAGGCAGCTGGCCCCCGCTGGCCCTGCCCCGACGCCTCAGTCGCACCCGTTCGCCTCAGCGCTACAGCAGCCATCAGCGGCTTAGAGAATAGCATCTACGGAGTGGGGTCGGAGTGGCGTTGACAGTAGCAGTAGCCGAGTGGAGCGGAGCGGCAGTAGGAAGAGTAGCAGGTACGCCAGTTGGTAAGCAGGCGGCAGACACAGCGACAAGGCGGTTGGATTGTTTTCTGGAGTACAAATACCAAATCAAATACCGGAACGAACTGCGGTCGAGGCGGTTCATGACCTAGCAGGTGTTCATTCACATACAGCACTACTCCGTCGCCCCTCAGTCCAACGGACCCAGCAGTGCCGTCATTTGCCGCCATGAGGTGCGTGGCGGCTGACTCCGCCGAGATTACTGCTGCGCGCCGGGTAAAGGCCATGAGGGCGTCCAAAATATCCTTCCCTCCGCGGCAGCGGTGAGCATGCGCGTATTACGGATCTCGGCTAGAGCCTGCGTTTGCGAACCACTTTCATAAACATACAGCTGACGTCGCGCCGTTGGAGCGCCCCGTACGACGGATGGATTCAACCACGCACAAGCGCCCTGTTTTGCTCACCCTGCCCCGACACCTGGTCGCGCCCATGTCGTCACACACCTGTGGCGCCGCCGCCTGGACGTGATTGAGTGCGCTCGCCAGAAATTTCGTGACGTCTTGCAGCGACACCTGGTCCGTGAACCCGCGCTGCACTGCGAGAAGCGTGACGACCTGCGAAAACCACACACCGCAGCTGTGGCGTCAAGATTAATGGCCGGACCGCCCACACCCCGCCCCCCCGTCGTCTGCCGCGAGCCAGAGCCTGAAGCTCCAGCGGGCTTGACAGCAGCGAAGCTATAGACCTGGCGACTGCGCAAGAATAAATTGCTGTACAGCGCAGCATATGCACCCCTCCCTCTCACCCCTCGCCCCTCTCTCTCACCAGCTCCTCTAGGCTGGCCGGCTGCCCGGGGGGTTGCAGCAGCGCAGCGGCCATGCGGGCATTGCGCACGTCCTCCCGCTGAGTGAGCAAATCCCCCTCACCGCCACTGCTCATTGCAAACCTGGAGGCAGGTGCGGTGGTCAGGCTGGCCAGCAGCCGGGTAGGCGTGTGGGTGGTCATGCAGGGGGTGGGTTTCATGGCTGGCCTCATTAACGCTCGTGGCTTACTTGCGTGCGTCGTCTGCTTGTGCCAGGCCCAGGCGTATCTGCGGGGCAAGGCTGTCCAGGGCGCGGGCGAAGGCGCGGCTGCCTATGCGTGTGATGCTCAGCCTGAAGTTGGCGCGGTACGCTGCGGCCCTCCCCCCTGACGCCTCCCCTTCACTGCCTGACGCACTCCCAGAAGGACCCTCAAGTACAAGCTGCAGGGTCAGGGTCAGGGTCAGGGTCAGGGTCAGGGTCAGGGTCAGGGTCAGGGTCAGGGTCAGGGTCAGGGTCAGGGTCAGGGTCAGGGTCAGGGTCACCTGGCCGTCAGCAATGCTGATGAACTCCTCCACAGTCTCAGTGTCCAGCTCCCCCGGCTGCGGCCCGCCATGCGCTGCCTCCAGGGCGCTGCGTGCCTCAAGCACAGCCTGCAGGGGTCAGGGGCAGCTCGGGGGGTCAGGGGGGCTATGCGGTACAGAGGGGGTCAGGGTGGTGGATAAGGCAGGGTGGGGGAGGCTGGCCACCTGGTCTCACCTGACTGGGTTAACCCTAACCCTAACCCTAACTCCAATCCCATAATCGGGGCTGAGGCCGCAGGCAGTGGCAGCCAGGGGACCCCCTCTGCCCCCTCTGCCCCCCTCCTTCCCCTCAGGTCCTCCTGCCAGCTGGACTCACCTGCATGCGCTCCTTCTGCTCCTCACTCAGGGTTTGATACTTGGCCATGTCAACCTGCAGCAGCAGCAGCACCACCACCACCATTTACCACCCCTATCAACACCACCACCACCACCACCACCACCACCACCACCACCACCACCACCACCAACACTCACCATTGACAGCAGGCAGCTGCATGGCAAGTGCAGCGGCAGGCAGGGCAGGCAGGAGGCCTTAGGGGGAGGGGGGGAGGCAGGGGGGGTCCTGGCTGGCGCTGCAAGCATGAGGACCACTGCACTCATGGCTGCTGGGCACAAGGCAGGCTGGCCACCAACTAACCCGCCTGACCAGGCCTTGGATGCCGTGACTCACCCCTACACCCCCTGCCCCCTCCTTCCTCCCCCACCACATTCTCCCCCTCCTTCCTCCCCCTCCCCCTCCACACCCTCCCCCTCCCCCCCCGCCCCTCCCCTAGCCCCCCCCCCCTCCCCCCTGCCTCCCCCCTGCCCCTCCCCTGCTGCCCCACCTTCCTGGCCACCCCGGTGGCAGGGCGTCCCGGCACCATCATGAGTCCCGTGAGGCTGCCGCCCCCCAGGCTGCGCGCCATCTTGGCCGGCCGCATGAACAGCGTGGAGAAGAAGGCGCGCCGCTGCGCCACCGCCCCTGACACCAGCATGCCCTCGTAGCTCACCAACTCAGGCTCAGAGGTGGGGGGGGGGAGGGACACGTCATTGCCGGCAGCATCCTTCACCAGACCCTGGCGGGCCTGCAAGGGGGGAGTGGACAGGGGGGGGTCCAGGGAGGGGGGTCAGGGGGGGCCTGCAAGGGGGGAGTGCAGGGTCAGGGAGGGGGGTCAGAGGGGTCAAGGGGGGGATCAGCAAGTCCAGGGGAGGTCAGGGGGCAGCAGGGCCAGGGCCAGGGTAGGGGCACGATCCCCTCACCAGCTCCAGGCCCAGGCTGCCCAGCCCCTGTACGGCCAGCGTAGACCACAGCAGGGCCAGCGGCTGCAGGTCGTCCAGCACCACCAGGCAGTGCCCGCCCCGGTCCCTCACGCGCTCTGCAGCCACCAGCCCAGGCAGGCCAGGGCAGGGCAGGGCGGGCAGTGAGGCAGGGCAGGCAGTCCAGGGCCCAGCCCAGGGGGGTTAGGGGGGTGGCGACAGCCCTGGCAAATCCCCTGGCCTCCGTGTCCCACCCCCCCCCTCCCCCAGTGGCCCCCCCAGCACTCCGGCCCCCCCCCTCACAGCCCTGGCCCTGGCCCAAGGTCACCCTCACACAGCTCACACAGCCCCGGGGGGGGGGGGGACCCCAGACCTGACCAGGGCTGCTCCAGCTGTTGCCACTGGACCCGCCCTGACCCTGCTAGGTCACACCTGCCCACACCCGCCTACCCCCCCCCAACCCTCCAGCCCCTGTGGAAGCGTTAGCAGCACACCTGACCTCCATGCCCCCCCACACTGGGCACTACCCCAGGCACCCACCCCCCACCGCCAGCGCCGCGCATAGCGCCGCATACTTCTCGCCCAGCGGGGCCTGCGGGGTGGCGGCCATGAGGCAGCAGTGCTCCAGCGCCCCCCCGGCTGCCAGGCGGCCCCGCAGCGCCGACAGCTCGTGCAGGGGGCGGTGCGTGCTGGCATACACGCAGCGCACGCCTGCAGCCGGCCAGGGGGGCGGGGGGAAAAGGCTGCGGGACCAGGCCCACCCTCCACCCCTGGAGGTCTGCTGCCCCCCCCAGCCTCACTGCACCAGCCTGCATCAGGGCCAGGCCCAGGCTCAGCTACACTGGGGGGGGCAGGTCACGGCCTGCAGCCTGACTAGATCAGCCGCTGCACCTGTTGCCCCCCCCCCCCCCTTGTACCCCCCCCCTCCCCCCCTGTGCCCCCCCCCCACCTGTGCCGCGCTGCCCCAGCAGGCAGTCCTCCACCAGCTGCTGCTGTCCGCTGCCCGCTGGCCCCACCACCAGCAGGCAGGCGCCGCGCCCCAGGGGGGTCAGCAGGTCCACCGCCTTCACGCCGGTCAGCAGCGGCTCACTCACCTGGTCGCGGCTCTTCATGGCCACCTGACACAAGCCACAGGGGGGGAGGGGGCAGCTGGGGGGGAAGGGGGGGGAGGGGGCAGCTGAGGGGGGGGAGGAGGAAGGTGGGCAGGTAAGGGGTGAAGGGTAGGTTTAGAGGGTGTGTGGGGGGGGAGTCACTCTCAGCCCCCCTACCTGGTTGTTGATGATGGGCCGCATGCGGCTGCTGCCTGGTGCCGGGCCCACCCTGCCGCTGGTGGAGGGGTCGCCCCCTTGGGCTGGGCTGGGTGAGGGGAGGGGGCGGGGGGCTGCGCCTGCACCCTGGGGGCTGCTGCTGCTGCTGCTGCTGTCGTGCAGGGCGGGGTCCAGGTCCAGGTCCTGGCCTAGGAAGTTGACCAGGCGCCCGAACATGTCGTCCGCCACCGGCGCCTCGAACAGCTCGAACTCCTTCTTGGTGATCGGCCCCTTGGCCTCGTCCAGCACCTGGCAGGGCATGGCAGCAGCACCAGGGGGGGCAGGCGGGGGGAGGCGGGTGCACGGCAGTCCCCCCTGGTGGCAGGCAGCCGGGCCCAGGCCCCCCTCCTTGACACCCCGCAGGGCGCTGCAGGACCCCCTGCCACCGCCACTGACAGGCAGCCAGGGGCCCTCACCCAGCCGGGGGACGACCTGCCAGCCAGCCTTCACTACACTGCCAGCGCCTGAGCCGCGGCTGCTGGGCAGCACCCCCAGCCCGGGGCAGGCTGACCCACTGAGCTGCCAGCGCCTGGGAGGGTGTACGGGGGGCTGGGCAGGGCAAGGCCTGGGGAGGAGGGTAGGGGCCCGGCCCAGCTGCCCAGCTGCCTAGCTGCAGTGTCGCGGCAGCCCTGTCTAGTATGTCCTGCCTCCACCGCCAGGGGCCAGCTGGGGCCAGGGTCAGGGCTAAGGGGCAGGGGGGGGGGGGGTGCCTGAGTAGCAGGGGGGTAGGGCCCCTGTTCACTGGCCAGTGTGGGTCAGAGCTCAGGGCGGGGGGGGGGGGGTAGGGGGTTAGGGGGGGGGGGGAGGCCCACCTGCAGCACGCCCTTGATCTTGCACTCCGCCCCCGTGCCCACCGCCACCTCCTGCGCCCCCCCCAGGATGAGGGCGAACGCAATGTCGTCAGAGCGGTGCCACAGCAGCACCCTGCAGCGCACCACCACCACCACCACACCTTGATGCCCTGGCTGCCGAGCCCCTGCCTGGCTGCCGCCTTGCAGCCATGTTGGCGCCCTGGCAGCAGCGGGTCTGGTGGTGGGGTGGGTGGAGGGGAGGTAGGGGGGGCAGGGGGGGGAGGCAGGGGAAAGTAGGGGGAGGTAGGGGAGGGGGGGGCAGGGGGGGGCAGGGAGGGGGGGGCAGGGAGGGGGGGGCAGGGAGGGGGGGGCAGGGAGGGGGGGGCAGGGAGGGGGGGGCAGGGAGGGGGGGGCAGGGAGGTGCGCACCCTGTGCCGCCTGTGACAAAGGCCAGCTTTGTGCCCAGTGGCGCGTCCGCATTCAGGCCGCTGATGATGGCCACGGAGTCCTTCACATACAGCACCTGAGTGAGGCCGAGGGGGTAGGGCAGGGGGTGGGGGGCAGCAGGGGGTAGGGCAGGGGCCATAGGTAGGGGCAGGCAGGTGGGCTGTAGGGTGTGCCCCCCCTGGCGGCTGCTGCTGCTGCTGCTGTGTGGCCTTGCCTTGCCCACGCACACGCGGCTCTCCAGCTCCCTGAGTGTGGCCAGCTGGTTGGGGGCGCACAGGCGCTTGGTGAAGATGCTCATCTCCTGCACGCAGCCAGGCCAGACAGGGGGGAGGGCAGTGCAGCAGGGGGGCACGCAGCCAGGGCGCAGGCGGACAGGCGGGCATGCAAGCGGGCAGACCCTGCCCTGACCCTGCCCCTGCAGCAGGAACCCGAGCCCTGCAGCCCTGCAGCCCTGCAGGACTGGGTACATTGGGCACTGCAGCTCCCCAGATGCATGTGTGCTGCAGCTGGTTCAGTGCGCTGCGCTGCTGCCAGCACTGGCCTGAGCACCTGGCCGGCTGGGAGGGGTCTCACTGCTTGGCTGCAACCTGCTGAGCCTGCGCCCCTGGCCTGTGCCTCTCATCCCTAGGCCGGGCATAGGCGCAGCACCGGCAGTGCAAGGTTGCACAGCCCTTGCCCCCACTGTTCCTGCTTGCATCCTCCTGGCCTTCGCCCTTTCTGACAGCCACGCTCGGGATTCAGCTAGAGTGAGCATTGAGCAGGGCCAGCTGAGCTCGGAACAGCGGAGAGAGCAACTGAGACTGATGGCGCGGTTCTCTGGCACGCGACAGCTCAGGCTAGCACATTGCTCGAGCGATGCAAGCCGGGCTACAAGCCCGTTCCTCACCTGCTCCCAGTCCGGCGCCTCATCTCCTTTGCTGCGGCACCGCGAGGACTGCTGACAGCGCCTGAGCGGCTGGCAATGGTTGGGTGGGATTGAGGGGCAATGCCGGCAGGGTTGTGCGGCCAAGGTCGTGTGCTGCGACCATTTGCCAGCGGCAATCATTGAGCAGCGGTCTGCTTACCCTAACACGGCTCAATGTGTGCACTTGGTTTACTAGCACATGGACGCATGTGCACTTGGTGCACATGGGAGCAATATCCGGCCCCAAGAGCGAGCCGGTTGGCCAAGACGTGGGCTCGGGCCTGATGTTGACCAACAGGAACCAGAGCCCAGCAGCAGGCTACCTCTCGCACCAGGTCCGCCATGTGTCTTGATGAAGAACCGAACAGTACTATGCCCAAGACTTGTGAGCTGCATCTGCCCCGCACCCAGCCCAGGCCAGCAGACTGGGTGCCACGGGGCCTGACGACCAGGCACCTAACCCCTCCTCCTCCTCCCCCTCCCTGTCCCTCTGCCCGGGAGAAAGGATGCGGTGAGCCTACTGTCCAGTCAGCTTCCCCTCGCAGTAACAGCCTTCCCATCGGCACCTTGCAGTGTGCACGCAGAGTGCATGTTGTACGAACTGTCAAGTCATTGCTTGGCCGTGAACAAGATACGCACTCTCCTCTCCAGACATGGAACAGCATGCAACATGGAACAACATGTTTGACTGTGGGTAAGCTCACTCAGCTCGAACCCAATGTAGCGTGATCGGTCGCACCCTTGATGATAATAAACCCCACACCGGTGGCACGTTACCTTCAGCCAACTGAAGACCACCGCGCACCTAATCAAAACTGACTGCTTGGTGCATAAATATAAATAGAATACCCCGCCAGTACTCTGCAGCCCGGTGCAACCTCTGGTCCCGGCCCAACCCTTGGGCAGCCAGTCATTGACCAGCATGTAGCGTTGCTGGTACTCCTTGGGGCAAAAACTCCAGGTCATCCCATATGGACATCCCCCCGGGGGGTGCTGCACACTGTCCCCAATGCGATGGAAGTTGAAGCATGAGTTGGTGTCCGGGTCCAGCCACCTGCCCCATGAGGCCCTTGGGGTCGTGGGACTGGGCCAGGTGCAGCAGGTGGCTGGTCCTGGGCAGGGCGAGGTGGCTCCTGGGCAGATGGGGCCTGGGCAGGAAGAGGGGGGTTGGGAGGCACCTCATGACACCACATCAGGTCCTGTACGGGCTTGCCATGCCGCTGGCTCCAGGCTGGGCGCACCAGCCGCTTCATCACCTGGCCTGCTGGGGGTACCCAGTCTGCAGGCCTAGGCTGGTCCGTGACAAGTGCAGCTCACAAAGCTGGGTGGCATGCACAGTCAAGCTGACACGTCTGGTGTAGAACTCATCTCATTCACCAGCCTGTGATGGGCCTGCTAGGCTGCTCCACCACCTTGTGATACCCCTCCCGCACCCCCTTGGTCTTCCATACACCTTGTCTGAAGCAGCCCGCTCCATCCAAGCGGAGTGCTGGGGCGTGCATCAGGTCTACCTTGCAGTTTCAGATTCTTGCACCCAACAGCCCGTTCAGCGGCGTGTGGATGCAGAGTGCATGTTGTGAAAACGATATGGCATTGCTTGTGCAAACAGTTGAGGCATTCCTTGCATCCTCCTTTCCAGCATATGTCTCTTAAACAACTAGGGGCTGCGTTATCTTGAAATTCTTGATCCTTGTCCGGGCCAATACCTGGTTCCCTGTCCCAACCCCCTTTCGATGGTGGGGCGATAGACGTTGTCATGAAATACATGACCTTATATAACCAACAGCTTGGACAGTGACTAGTGCACACAATACTGGGCTACAAGCTGCTGGGCTTGGGTGTTACGTGACCATGTAAGGCTAAGCTAATGCCGGTTGAGAGATCTGGATCTCCCCTGTGAGAAGTGTGATGTGGTGAGGTGATCTGAGGCCGGGTTCGATTCCCGGGCAGACTTCCTGACAACGCCCAGTCTGTCACGGAGAACTCAATCACCGCCACTCATCACGCGACAGTTGGTTTCCGACCGATGCCGTCCGACTGGATCTATTTGCCACGTATCTGCCTGAGGATGAGCGGCAGAGGACGTTCTGGTTGGCGTGTAAGACGCGCTTGAGTCGGAGCTGGCTGTAGTGCCCCAGTTGTGGAATTGTCGCGAAGCGACGGCTGTGTGTGGGCTCTGAGATGAGCGAAGAGGCTAGAGAGCCTGGAAACCAGTGGCTAATGAGCCTTTGTGCGGTACAACCAGTCGGCGGAGGTTTATTCTGCGAGAGTGGCGATGGAGGTGACAGTAGTCGTCGAGAGGCCGGTGATGGCTCAGTTGGGTGCGAATGGGGCTTGGGTTGCTGATGAGGCCAGCATGAGGGGCTGTGGCTGACTGAGTGGGGCAGAGTGGTGGTTACTGATGACGCTGCGCTACGGAAGAAAGTGATATACACCATGCATGACACCAGGTCTGCTGGTCACTTGGGTATGACGAAGACCCTTGAGCAGGTGACGCGCTGGTTTACATGGCCCGGTGTGTCAGAGGATGTGAAGAGCTATGTGCGCAGCTGCCACTCGTTCCAAGTGAACAAGTCAAGTGCCAAGAAGCCTGCTGGCCTGCTGTAGCCGCTGCCCATACCTAAGAGACCGTGGGACAGCGTGTCAATGGACCTCATAGTGAAGCTGCCTGCAAGTGGGCCCAACAAATATGACTCAATACTAGTGTTTGTGGACAGACTAACAAAGATGGTACACCTGGTGAAGACCTGGGAGAGCATGACCGCCACACAATATGCAAAGCTGTTCCTCGAGCACGTGTTCCGGCTGCATGGGATGCCGAGGAGTGTGGTCAATGACAGAGGACCCCAGTTCCACAACAAGTTTTGGGCTGAGGTTACCAAGCTGCTCCAGGTCCAGGTGAACCTATCCAGCGCCTACCACCATGGCAAAACAGAGCGAGTTAACCGGGTAATTGAGGAAATGCTGAGGCACTTCATCAGGCCTGACCAGCGGGACTGGGCGGAGTACTTACCTCTGGTGGAGTTCGCCATCAATAATGCCTGGCAGGAGTCGGTCCGCAGCACGCCCTTCTACCTGAATTAAGGCTATCATCCGCGGCTGGCTGAGCTGCTCGACTTGCCGCAGAAGGTGCCGCAGGCGCATGATTTTGTGAAGGGCATGAAGACAGCGGTTGAGCAGGCGAGGCAGTGCCTAGCGCGGGCGCAGAAGCGCATGGAGTCATATCAGGATAACAAACGGCGTGAGGCACTTTACCTGCCTGGTGACATGGTGCTGCTGAGCACACAGAACATGAGGGGTAAGGCTAACCAGCCTAGAGTCCGTAAGCTAAAGGCCCCCTTTCCAATGGACTCCGGGCGGAGTTGGAGTCCGCACTTTTTTGAACTCCAACTCCACCCCTTTCCATTGCTCCGGAGCCCGGAGTCGGAGTCCACCTGCAGCCGTAGGAACTTGAAGGATCGAGCGAGGCTGTCAGCTGCGAGCTGTGTGCTGCGAGAGGTTGCCGTGCAGGCGCTACAACCGCGTCAGTGAGTGGAAAGAGCTCAGACTTTATACCCTGACCTCGTCGACGTGGTGGGGCACGCAGCCCGCGCAACAGCGTATCATTCGCGAAATTACATCTCAAGTTGCTGTCCATAATTGTTGTCAATGCACCATCACCACCTCCTAGCACCACCCAACAAGCCCCACAACACTTGAGACACACTTGAGACTCGAGACACTTGAGACATTGCTGCAGTGCTGTAACACTTGAGACACTGTAACACTTGAGACACTGTAAGACCTTGAGGCTGTGAGACTGTTGGACAAACCTTGAGACACTGTAACACTTGAGACACTTGAGACACTGTAACACTTGAGACACTTGATACACTGTAACACTTGAGACACTTGATACACTGTAACACTTCAGACCTTGAGACTGTGACACTGTTAAACAAGCCTCATCGTCAATTGCGCATGTGGCAACGGTCCACATTACAACGGTAGCAAGGCGAGTACCACCAGCAAGACAAACCATGCCAACCAGCTATTGTCAAGTCCAATGCACGTGGGCACCTTTACTCTCTCCAAAGGGCATGTGTGTAGCACATGCTACAGCTCTGATGGTGGATGAGACTGCATCAGGTACCTGTTGACATCAACCTCACCCCACCTGACACGACCTGACACCACCTGACACACCTGACACAACACCTGACACACAACCTGACACAACCTGACAACAGTTGAAATCAACCTGTGATTGCAAGGCTCCAGGTGTGGTAGGAGCAAGAGGGCTTACACTTGCCCCTCCGCTGAGCTCTGCCTGAAGCTGTGCAATGGTGACAAGGTAATGGCAATGGTTACAAGGTAATGGCAACATAGTAACACAACAATGGTACAATGATACAATGTACAATGATACAAGGTGATGGCAACATAGTAACACAACGGCAAGAATATGCACATGGCAAGCTAATAGGATGGCAAGGATGGCACCAAGCAAGGACGTGCATATGCCACACTACTTGCCTCGTGAGTGGGGTTCATCTAGTTCAGTTTGCCCCTCTTGGCGCCGCCCTTCAAGATGAGCAATTGGTCCTTTTGTTGTAGCTTGAAGAAGGCTTCTTGATCACCACCACCTACACATAGCAACAATGGCTGATTGATGAACATTGCGATCAAGCTTCATCCTCCCCAGCGCCACCGAGTGCTCCTGGACCTCCGCAGCCAGCAAGGTTCCCATCGCGAAATTTGTCTTGCCAGCGCAGGCCGAATGGGTTTTGACAATGAGCTCCGCGAAGAGCTTGTCCTGGCCGTCAGACCACGAAACCCCCACGCAATTGTAGGCTGTTCCCTCCTCCTCATCCGCTTCCTCCTCCTCTTCCTGCTGTTGAGAGCCCAGCAAAGCACCAAAAAGTTCGGACTCCGGATTTCCGACTCCGAGCTCCGAGGGGGGGGGGGGGCTCGGAGCTCTGGGGGCCTTGCGGAGTCGGTCCGGAGTCGACTCCGTAGCTCCACGGACTCCGTCATTGACCCCGTTTCCAATGGGCCGGAGCCGGAGCCAGAGCCAGAGCTAGACCTCACTTTTTGGGTGCTCCGGCGACCCCGTTTCCAATGGAAAGAGCCCGGTCGTTATGGTGGTTGCCCAGAGCCTGCCCATCCCGCAGCCGCAGCTCAGGGCAGCTCCGCTATCCACCCCACGCCTGCCTTTACAAATGAACGCACGACGCCAGGCTGCACGTCGGCGGTGAAGGCAGCAGATAGCCCAGGTCATCGTCTTGATTGTGGAGTGGTTTCAAACGGAGGGCACAAGGCAAGGGAATGGCCGATGTCGGGGGACATGTCCGATGCCTGACTTGCTTTGACGTCGGAAGCTTGCGCTGTGGCGCTATAATCGTCTTAGCGAACACTGAAAGTCGCAGAGGCTTGTCACAAGACTGAAACAGTGGAACTTAGACAGTGGGACAGGCAAGACTCGAACAGTGGGACTTGCTTACACCGTGGGTCACAGGATTACCTGCTTCTCTTGTAGTGGCGGCGGCGGCCCCATTGGCCCAAGTAGGTTGCACCAACCAGGCTGCAACCCCTGCAACCCACCCGGGCTGCACCCCCTGCACCCCCTGCAACCCTTACAACTGTGACCGTTGCTTTTGGGCCTGTGCACACATGCACACACATGCATTCACATGGAAGCCATCTGCAACAGAGGCAACAAGCATAGCTGACACGTGGTGAGAGGCGACACGTGGTGGTGGCAGGGCTGAGAGGTGGTGGTGGCAGTCCTCCTCACCACCACCACCTAGAAACAGCAACAACACCATCAACAACAACACAATGTAATAGCAGGGATGCTGCTTGTTTGCTACTGCTGCATTCTTGCTTGCTCCTCCTTTTGCATCCTGGTCTGCTGCTCAGCTGTTGCTCCGCTAGCTGTTCTTGCTACAGCTCCTCGCCTATGCGCCTTTCGTTCCACCTCCAAACAGCCGCGCAGCCAGTTTTGGCGTAGGCGGCCCTGTTCAGGGCCTGAACTGCCGTCCTAGGCGAGCTGAGTTCTCGTTTACGGATGCAGACAACATCTCGCCCATTTTGTCCCCGTTGGTCTTGCCCTGGATCTCCGCAAACAGTACAGCTCCGCAAACAGCTCATCTTGCTGGTCATCCCACTGGGCCACCCTCGACTCCTCCTGGGAGCCCTGTTGCGAGCCACTAGTCGATGCAATGAAATTATTTTTGGGCTCCGGCTCCGGCTCCGAGCTCCGTGGCCCTCGAGCCGCAGAGTCCGAAGGGGCTGCATGGGGCTCCCAAGAGCGCATCTAGGAGCAAATCTGGCAAATCCTGGAAACGGGGGTCAGCGGAGCCGACGGTTGGCCGGCGGTTAGAGCCATTTCTGGGCTCTTTGGGAGCTCCGGCTCCGGCTCTGGCTCTTTGCTCGGGCTCTGGCTCCGGCTCTGGCTCCGGCTCCGGCTCCTTCATTGGAAACGGGGTCATTGGAAATGCTCGGGGCGGAGTCGTCGGTTGGGCTGTCGGTTAGTGCTGCAGAGGACTCCGCCGCGGACTCCAACTCCGGACTCCAACTCCGGACTCCGGACTCCGGACTCCAACTCCAACTCCGTCATTGGAAAGGGGGCCAAAGCCTCGCTGTGTGGGCCCGTTCAGTGTGCAGTACATGGTAGGCAAGGCAGCTGTGAAGCTGTGGCTGCCAGATGAGTGGTCTCGACTCCACAACGTGTTTCATGTGTCCTTGGTGAAGCCCTATCGCACAGATGCTTCAGGGGCAGTGCCTGGGCTGGCTGGACCATCTCCTGTGCAGTGGCTTGATGGAGAGCCCCAATACACAGTGGAGAAGGTGGTGGGCCACAGGCTGGAGCCCAGCAAAGGCAAGCGCAAGGGCAAGTGCAAGAAGAGAAGGCTTGAGTTCCTGGTCAAGTGGCAAGGGCAAGGTGACGAGCATAACACATGGGAGTTGAGCACTCAATTGGTGGGCTGCCAAGAGTCAGGTCCCACAAGGTCAGGTAAAATGGCTCGAAAAAATGTACCGTCACTTTTTGTCGCGTATACTGAGCTCCAAGAGGTCAAACCGTGACGCCCCGCTGCGGCGTGGCGCTCCGCAGCTTGGCCTGCGAGGGACGGGCTAAAGTCAACATTGCCCCCCTCCGTGGTATCCTGGCACCAGTGACTCCTTGCACCTTGACGGTAGTGCACGTGCATACAACAACGCCGCAACGACGAGCGAGGTAGAGCGGTCACTAGTCGGTCGGTCGGCGTGCCGTGATGGGGTGCCGGCATGCAAATCTGCAGTGCTGTTTTTGAGGGCGATTTGCTGCTTGTTGCTGCTACGCATCCGTCTGGTTTCTGCGCCCTAGCTTTGGGGTAGGCTCATAGCTCCCACGGGAAGCTATTGCAGTGTAATGCATCTGCCCTGCGCAGGTTGGGAGGCTCATGCAATTACAGTTAGTAGAAACCTAATTTCTGGGCAGGTTGTGCATCAAACGCTGTGCTGACCTCATGTAGAGATGGTCTATCAAATAAGTCGTCGAAGGACACTTCGGACATGCTGCCTGCAGCTCATAGTATATGCTGCAATGTGGTGGAGGAGGAGGGCTTAGTCATGTTGCGAGCAAGCTGCGACAGCCCGATGCGAAATGCGAGCCACCCCGTTACCGAACATAACCGCCGGCCCTCGCGCTAGCGTTGTTGTAGACCGTACCTACTAGCCTCCTCTTTACAAGGAGCGCTGCATCCATCTACAGTAACCTTGCCACCTGGACACTTGGCAAGGGTTGGTGGGCGCCCTGGCCGTGCAGGCCCTTTGATGCAGTAGGCATATCGGGAAGGCTCGCTGATCAAGGCTGTGTAAGCGCGGCATCAAATGGCTCACGGTACATTTTGCCAAACAGACCTTGTGGGACCTGACCAAGAGCTGTTAGCCAGGTACCTGACAGAGCACAACCTGAGAGCCGAGGCTGAGGAGGCGGCTGATGGCGAGGCTGAAGCTAAGGATGATGTCGAAGCTGAGGCCCAGGCCTGATGGTAGAGGCATGGTTGGAACTCAGACACCTAGCGCTAGTGTGGGCGCGAGTGATGGCACAATGTGAGCGGGGCAACACCACAGTGGTCAGCTGAGGACAGCTGAGCCAGGTGGGGGGGAATGTTACGTGACCATGTAAGGCTAAGCTAATGCCGGTTGAGAGATCTGGATCTCCCCTGTGAGAAGTGTGATGTGGTGAGGTGATCTGAGGCCGGGTTCGATTCCCGGGCAGACTTCCTGACAACGCCCAGTCTGTCACGGAGAACTCAATCACCGCCACTCATCACGCAACATTGGGCTTTGGGTGCTCAGTCTCCCAGCTTCTATTAAGCCTAGGCTAGGGTACTCCTTGCTTGGGGCGTGCAATCCAAGGTGTAGCCACCCAGGGGCAGCACCACTAACCTCCCTAAACCCTAATCAGAGCCCAGATAGCGGAGGCCGGTTATCCTAGCAGGAAGTGCACAAGCGGGAGCATTGATGCAAAAATGTATGCCCGGTGACATGGCCGCCTTGCAGGAAATCAGATTGTTTATAGAACGATTGCCAGCTGCACAGAATTTCGGCGATGGGAGCAAACAGCTGGCTCGCTAGCTCAGACCAGTGCTTGTAGCGCTGAGCGATGGGCACCTGCGCGAGTAGGCAGTACTCCACGAGCAGCCTGAGGGACGCTGCGGGAAGGCCAGGCTCGCAGCCCTTCCACACATCCAGTCTATCTGACGCATGCCAGGTCAGGCGCAGGCCATGTCCGATGTGGCTTCGGTACTCGCTTAGCATTACTCGACGTCGCTAGACTGTCCTATCACTGGTCCTTTCTGGGTCTCGTCTAATTACGCTGCCGCCCATTCAAGCCATATCGTGCAAGCCACATTGTCCTGTTCCTTGCAGGACCCAGTCCGCACATTCCCCAGCGGCCGCCACAATGTCTCCCAGCTTGAGCTCATTGCAGAGTCTTCTAGGCTCAGTAGTAGCTCATCCCACAGCAGTGCTTCTGAACTCGTGCCTACTCTTGTCAGCCCATCCGATGCAGTGATTCGAGACGCCACCCTCGCCCCTTGCCGCCCCTCCCCTCCCTTCAGCCGGCCAGATGTGGCCCTTGCTGCTGTGGGAGCCCCCGTCCCCCCTGCTGAGTCAGAGGTGTCCCCCTCAGGGCCCTCTAGGCGCAGCAGTCGGTCCCAGCCGCAGCAGCCGCAGCTCAGCCGCGAGACAGCCATGCCGGGGGCGCGCAGCCCAAGGTCTAGCCAACCAGGGGCAGCAGCAGCCCCCCCACCAGCTCCAGGGCTCCGGCCGTCTCCAGCAAGCCATTCAGCTGACAGCTCACCCACCCCTCAATGTGCTGCCACCAGGGCCCAGCTAGACCTAGCGAGTGATGTCCCCACGATGCTAGGTCCTGCCCCTCCAGGGCTGCAGGGCCAACCAGCTAAGCCCAGCGGCTGCCGTCCCTCCATCCCAATGCCGTCCCCAGCTTTACCCAAAGAGGTAGCTGGGGCCCGACCCCCCGCAGGGCCTCCTGCACCATCCAGAGCAGCGCACGCAGAGGAGGCCAGCAATATGTTGCCAGTGCCACAGCCTCCCCAGCTCAGCCCTGATGGCAAGCCAAGCCAGCTGAGCCCACCAGCCAAGGCCACAGTGAAGTTCGAGGTGCCCAGCTCCCAGGGCCCCCAGCTGCAGCCGCAGCAGTCTGTGCAGCTCACCCGGGAACGGCCCAAGTCCAGGCTGGCTGTCTCTGTGTCGGCCTCCATGCGGGACCTCAGCGAGCTCACTGGGGCAGCCATGCAGGTGAGCCACCACCTGGCAGGCCGGGCCGAGCACCTGGCAGGACCACAGGGCTGCTGGCTGTGCACAGGGTTAGGGTTAGCTGAGCTCAGCTGAGCGCCGCCCTCACCCAGGACACGGCCATGCCAGTGTGGGGAGTGTGAGGGCCTGGGTGAGCGCAGCCACCCACTGGCTGGAAGCAGTGCCTGCACCCTCCAGGGGACCTGCACCCTGGTCCAGCATGATGAGCATGCTCCTGACAGACTAGACATGGCGCATGCCACTGTATCTGTTGCTGCTGGTAGTGCAGCCATGTGCACCTGTGTTGGGTTGGGTTTGGGTGCAGGCAGGGTTTGGGTCAGGGCTAGCAATATGTAGTTGCAGGGTTGGGCCTGCCAGGCTAGAGCACGCTGTGCCGCCACCCTGCTCACCACCATCATCTGCTGCGCTCTTCTTCCGCACTGGCCTCGTAGGCGATGTGCTGCAGAGCGTGTGCAAGACCAGGCCAAGGCAGCATCACAGGAGTCAGGAGGGGTTAGGGTAGGGCTAGGGTTTGGTAGGGTTTGGCAGGAGGGTTAGTGTTAGGGTTAGGGTTTGGTAGGGTTTGGCAGGAGGGTTAGTGTTAGTGTTAGGGTTTGGTAGGGTTGGGCAGGAGGGTTAGTGTTAGGGTTAGGGTTTGGTAGGGTTGGGCAGGAGGGTTAGTGTTAGTGTTAGGGTTTGGTAGGGTTGGGCAGGAGGGTTAGTGTTAGGGTTAGGGTTTGGTAGGGTTTGGCAGGAGGGTTAGTGTTAGGGTTAGGGTTTGGTAGGGTTTGGCAGGAGGGTTAGTGTTAGGGTTAGGGTTTGGTAGGGTTTGGCAGGAGGGTTAGTGTTAGTGTTAGGGTTTGGTAGGGTTGGGCAGGAGGGTTAGTGTTAGGGTTAGGGTTTGGTAGGGTTGGGCAGGAGGGTTAGTGTTAGTGTTAGGGTTTGGTAGGGTTGGGCAGGAGGGTTAGTGTTAGGGTTAGGGTTTGGTAGGGTTTGGCAGGAGGGTTAGTGTTAGGGTTAGGGTTTGGTAGGGTTTGGCAGGAGGGTTAGTGTTAGGGTTAGGGTTTGGTAGGGTTGGGCAGGAGGGTTAGTGTTAGGGTTAGGGTTTGGTAGGGTTGGGCAGGAGGGTTAGTGTTAGGGTTAGGGTTTGGTAGGGTTGGGCAGGAGGGTTAGTGTTAGTGTTAGGGTTTGGTAGGGTTGGGCAGGAGGGTTAGTGTTAGGGTTAGGGTTTGGTAGGGTTTGGCAGGAGGGTTAGTGTTAGGGTTAGGGTTTGGTAGGGTTGGGCAGGAGGGTTAGTGTTAGGGTTAGGGTTTGGTAGGGTTGGGCAGGAGGGTTAGTGTTAGTGTTAGGGTTTGGTAGGGTTGGGCAGGAGGGTTAGTGTTAGTGTTAGGGTTTGGTAGGGTTTGGCAGGAGGGTTAGTGTTAGGGTTAGGGTTTGGTAGGGTTTGGCAGGAGGGTTAGTGTTAGGGTTAGGGTTTGGTAGGGTTGGGCAGGAGGGTTAGTGTTAGGGTTAGGGTTTGGTAGGGTTGGGCAGGAGGGTTAGTGTTAGGGTTAGGGTTTGGTAGGGTTGGGCAGGAGGGTTAGTGTTAGTGTTAGGGTTTGGTAGGGTTGGGCAGGAGGGTTAGTGTTAGGGTTAGGGTTTGGTAGGGTTGGGCAGGAGGGTTAGTGTTAGGGTTAGGGTTTGGTAGGGTTGGGCAGGAGGGTTAGTGTTAGTGTTAGGGTTTGGTAGGGTTGGGCAGGAGGGTTAGTGTTAGGGTTAGGGTTTGGTAGGGTTGGGCAGGAGGGTTAGTGTTAGGGTTAGGGTTTGGTAGGGTTGGGCAGGAGGGTTAGTGTTAGGGTTAGGGTTTGGTAGGGTTTGGCAGGAGGGTTAGTGTTAGTGTTAGGGTTTGGTAGGGTTTGGCAGGAGGGTTAGTGTTAGGGTTAGGGTTTGGTAGGGTTGGGCAGGAGGGTTAGTGTTAGGGTTAGGGTTTGGTAGGGTTGGGCAGGAGGGTTAGTGTTAGGGTTAGGGTTTGGTAGGGTTGGGCAGGAGGGTTAGTGTTAGGGTTAGGGTTTGGTAGGGTTGGGCAGGAGGGTTAGTGTTAGTGTTAGGGTTTGGTAGGGTTGGGCAGGAGGGTTAGTGTTAGGGTTAGGGTTTGGTAGGGTTGGGCAGGAGGGTTAGTGTTAGGGTTAGGGTTTGGTAGGGTTTGGCAGGAGGGTTAGTGTTAGGGTTAGGGTTTGGTAGGGTTTGGCAGGAGGGTTAGTGTTAGTGTTAGGGTTTGGTAGGGTTTGGCAGGAGGGTTAGTGTTAGTGTTAGGGTTTGGTAGGGTTTGGCAGGAGGGTTAGTGTTAGGGTTAGGGTTTGGTAGGGTTTGGCAGGAGGGTTAGTGTTAGGGTTAGGGTTTGGTAGGGTTGGGCAGGAGGGTTAGTGTTAGGGTTAGGGTTTGGTAGGGTTGGGCAGGAGGGTTAGTGTTAGGGTTAGGGTTTGGTAGGGTTGGGCAGGAGGGTTAGTGTTAGTGTTAGGGTTTGGTAGGGTTGGGCAGGAGGGTTAGTGTTAGGGTTAGGGTTTGGTAGGGTTGGGCAGGAGGGTTAGTGTTAGGGTTAGGGTTTGGTAGGGTTGGGCAGGAGGGTTAGTGTTAGGGTTAGGGTTTGGTAGGGTTTGGCAGGAGGGTTAGTGTTAGTGTTAGGGTTTGGTAGGGTTTGGCAGGAGGGTTAGTGTTAGGGTTAGGGTTTGGTAGGGTTGGGCAGGAGGGTTAGTGTTAGGGTTAGGGTTTGGTAGGGTTGGGCAGGAGGGTTAGTGTTAGGGTTAGGGTTTGGTAGGGTTTGGCAGGAGGGTTAGTGTTAGGGTTAGGGTTTGGTAGGGTTTGGCAGGAGGGTTAGTGTTAGGGTTAGGGTTTGGTAGGGTTGGGCAGGAGGGAGGGGCCAGCTGGGTGATGAGGAGCCACTGAGGGTGGCTTGTGCTGCCTGCTGGCCGTGCAGCCTCGCACCTCCCCCACCAGCCCTGTGGACCGGGGCCAGGGCGCTACAGCCCAGCCCGCGCCTCTCCTCACCTTCACAGCCGCCGCCTCACTGAAGGCGCAGCACACCGCACCGGCCGGTCCGACCCCCTTCATGACCGCAGCAGCGCTCGCGGTGCATGAGGCAGCCAGCAGGCAGCAGGCACTGCACCCACCCCCACCCCCACTGCCTCTGCCCACCGTCCCTGCAGCCAAGGGCGGCCCCTCAGAGCCCGGGCTGTGGGTGCTGCGGCGCAGCGCCAATGTGCGCAGCAAGTACATCGTGAGTAGTGTGTAGTGTGCATATCCCTCATCAGCCCAGTGGGCAACACGTGCCTAGGCAAGGCAGGAATGATAACTCCATAGAGGTGCTGCCTCCCCTGCCACCCCACCTGCCACCCACAGCCCAAAACCACAGCATCCCCCTCATCTCCCTCATTGGCCCAGCCAGCAACAACTCCTGTGCAAAGACAGAACCAGGTCCCCTCACTAGGGATGCTGTTTCGTCTGTATGGAGTTTTCTTTCCATGCACACGGCATGGCCGCCTTCCACCTACACTATTGCCTGACCCCTG
This sequence comes from Haematococcus lacustris, assembly GCA_030144725.1. Classification (NCBI taxonomy): domain Eukaryota; kingdom Viridiplantae; phylum Chlorophyta; class Chlorophyceae; order Chlamydomonadales; family Haematococcaceae; genus Haematococcus; species Haematococcus lacustris. The sequence goes on along the minus strand of JASKMD010000023.1, from coordinate 1,326,629 downwards.
TGACAGGGCTCTAGCCTGGACTTGGCATGACATGCATGCATGCACTCATGGAAGCTGATGACGGCTCCACGGGGGTCCCTAGCACATCACTCAGCATCAGGCAGCTACTGCTGCTGCTGCTGCTGCTGTGGGTGGGCAGCCAAGCAGCTTGTCTTCCAGCTCCTCCTCAACAGGCAGTGCAGACAGCCCGGCCTCTGTACACATAGCTGCAGTGGGTGGCGCTGGGGCACAAGGGCGGCATGACCCTGATGCACTGCGTGCTCCCTGTGCTACATTCCAGTCCAGTCCAAACGCCGCTGTCTGGCTGGAGCACTGACGTTTCTTACACACAGACACATTGATGCACATGAGCACATGTCAGCACATGGCCACTGTACCATAGCCTAACCCCTGGAATGCTATTCTGGCCCCTAGGAGGGACCTGGCAGTCGTGCGGCAGCGCAAGCTCATGCAGCAGATGGGGTCCCTTCACAGGCGCTATGGGCAGCCCAGCTCTCACAGCGATGTGCCATAGCCATGGTCACACTGTTGCTGGGAGTGATAGTGCAGGTGGTGTTGGGATGAGGCGGTGGTGCGGGAGCTCACTCAGAGCTGCGTGACCATGTCTCTCAGCAACCTTGGCCCTCAACCTTGAGCCTTCATTGCAGTCGAACACACTAATTGTGGACCACTACAAAACAGTGTTTTATCTGTGTGGAGTTCCCATCGCATGGCATGCACATGGCCTATACATGGCATACACATGGTCACGGTCGCCTACCACCTACAGCATTGCCTGACCCCTGTGACAGGGCTACACCGTAGAGTTGGCATGACAAAACATGCACTAATTGTAAGCTGATGACAGCTCAGATGGGGGGCACACACTACTGTGCCCCAGCCGGCTGCTGCTGCTGGGCATTGGGTGGCTTGCCTCGCAGCCGCTCGTAGCCCAAGCCAGGGTACTCCTTGCCCTTGGCTGGCAGCGCTCCCTGGTCTGGCCAGAAGCACAGCTCCAGTGGGCGCCACTTGCTTTCCCCAATGCGCTGCATGTTCAGCGCTGCGTTGCAGTCCCTGTCCAGCCACCTGCCTGGCTGTGGTGCTGGCTTGGCTTTGGCAGCCTTGCCCTGGGCCTTGCCTTTGCTCTTGGTGGGCTGGCTTGGCTCAGCTGCCTCTGGCTCAGCCTTGGTGCGCTTGCTGCGCTTGGCTGGCAGGGGGGTGCTGGGCCCAGGCTCTGAGGCTGCTGCCTGTGTGGCTGCCTGGCTGCTGCATGGGGCGTGGGGGGGCTTGCGGGGGGCCACTACTGGGCACCACATCATGCCCCGCACTGGCTGGTCACGCTGCTGGCTCCAGGCTGGGCGCAGCAGGCGTGGTTCCACCTGCCCTGCTGGGGGCTCTCTCAGCGCAGCAGCTGGGGTGCGGCATCATGTGTTGTTCGGTTGCAGGTTGGGGAGCAGCTGGGGCGTGGTCAGTTTGGGGTGGTCGTCATCGCCATCGACAAGGCCAAGGGCACCCGGTGGGCCCTGAAGAGCGTGTCTAAGCGGAGGGTGCAGGTGAGCTGGGGCATGACCCCTGCAGCGAGCGCCATGACAGCCAGGTCGCAGTGTGTTTGTCAGCACCACGCTGATTAGGAAGCGTCACTAAGCACAGCGCTGTGCTGCATGCACCCACACCCCTCATGCATTGGGTGAGCTTGGCATGTGAAGTCTGCGAGGCTGTGTGTGGCAGCCACGCTAACAGGCGCATGCCATGGAAAGATGAGGCTGCTGCTGCTGCTGCTGCTGCTGCTGCTGCTGCTGCTGCTGCTGCTGCTGCTGCTGCTGCTGCTGCTGCTGCTGCTGCTGCTGCTGCTGCTGCTGCTGCTGCTGCTGCTGCTGCTGCTGCTGCTGCTGCTGCTGCTGCTGCTGCTGCTGCTGCTGCTGCTGCTGCTGCTGCTGCTGCTGCTGCTGCTGCTGCTGCTGCTGCTGCTGCTGCTGCTGCTGCTGCTGCTGCTGCTGCTGCTGCTGCTGCTGCTGCTGCTGCTGCTGCTGCTGCTGCTGCTGCTGCTGCTGCTGCTGCTGCTGCTGCTGCTGCTGCTGCTGCTGCTGCTGCTGCTGCTGCTGCTGCTGCTGCTGCTGCTGCTGCTGCTGCTGCTGCTGCTGCTGCTGCTGCTGCTGCTGCTGCTGCTGCTGCTGCTGCTGCTGCTGCTGCTGCTGCTGCTGCTGCTGCTGCTGCTGCTGCTGCTGCTGCTGCTGCTGCTGCTGCTGCTGCTGCTGCTGCTGCTGCTGTTGGGCAGCAGTTTGTAGGCTGGGTGCTCCTCTGCTTGCACATAGCCAGCCATGTCATAGGATGCTGGGCTCAAGGCTTAAGCCCTGCTACTGCACTGGCCCATGCAAGGGCACGGCCTGGTTGAGCCTGGTGGGCACAGTGTTGTGGACGCAGGGCATGCATGACTTCTCCATGGCGGACGTGCTGAGGGAGGTGGAGGTGCTCTACACTGTAGGGGGCCACCCGGGTGAGGGTTAGGGGGCTAGGGCCAGGGTCAACCTAACCCTACCCTGGATGGGGCCAGGCAAGGCCGAGGCACAAAAGCACCCCTCCCTCATGCGCCCAGCAGGCAACAAGTGCCACGCACAGGCTGACTCAGGTCCCCTCACTAGGGGTGCTGTTTGGTCTGAATCTTGTCTGAGTCAGTGCGCTGCTAGCTGCTGGGCTAGCAACTGAAGGTTTTCACGGCTCATTGACGGGGTGCTGCTAGGGTTAGGGTTGGCTTGCAGGCAGGATTAGGGTAAGGGTAAGGGGGTTAAGCGCCAAGCTCTATGGGTGTAGAGCAGCACCTCCCTCAGCAGCTCAGCGGCAATACATGTTGACGCCAAACAATCGTAGATTTGACCCTTACAAGAGGTACTTTTGAGCAGCAAGCTGTGCAAGCCAGCCCTCATATGCAAGGCGGCCTGCTGCCTGCTGCCTGCTGCCCCTCAACGGGCTCGTGGGTCAAAGGTAGACGCCTGTTGTACTCTGGGCACTGGCAGGTGTGGTGGGGTTGAGGGAGGTGTACGAGGACGAGGAGGACCTGCACCTGGTCATGGAGCTGTGCCAAGGCGGTGACTGGTTTGAGCACCTCATCAAGCACGGCAGGTGGGCACAGCTTGAACACTGGCGCCTCGCAGCCGTTGCCCCACTAGCATAGTGCATGGTTGAATATGTATCTTATTTCTATTGGTACGCATAAGTTAGAGCATTATATCATCGTATTCGTGCCAGGTGTGGCTGCCATGGGCTTAGCAGGAGTCAGAAGATTGCTGAACCATTGTGGCCACCGAGCGCATAGTGGCTCAGCAGAACAGGCTCTAAAGATGAGGGTCACCAGCAGTGAGTAAGAGTGTTAGGATGAGTGTTCTGCTGCATGGAAGGGCTCCATGGCCCTGTAGGTGGGGAGGTTGCAGCTGCACACCACCACGGGAGGTGGTCGGCCTCGCCTGCCCTTGACCTGCCCTGACAGGTACACTGAGGCCGAGGCGTCAGCGGTGGTACGCAGCGTGCTGGAGGCCCTCAGCTACTGCCACTCCCTGGGCATCATGCACAGGGACATCAAGCCAGAGGTCAGCAGAGCACCCAAGGGGGAGGGTGTGGGGTGGGGTCAGGGTCAGGCCCACCCACCCCTGACTATGGCCCACCTTCCATTGCTGGGTGTGGGCGGTTTGTGACGAGCCTGGGTGCCTGGGCGTAGGTGCTGGCTCTGACCCTGTCTTGGCCGCAGCTGGCCCTATCCCAGCATCAGGGCGGTGATACCAGACGCTGCCGCTGCCGCTGCCGCTGCCGCTGCCGCTGCCGCTGCCGCTGCCGCTGCCGCTGCTGCTGCTGCTGCTGCTGCTGCTGCTGCTGCTGCTGCTGCTGCTGCACTGGCCCCTGCTTGTGTCTGCTTGTGCAGAACATAATGTTTGAAGATCGGAGTGACGAGTCCTGCGTCAAACTGTGAGTATGAGTGCTAGCATTGTGTAGCATTCTGCCCTGTGAATGAACCGAGAAGATGAGCCTGGTGATGTCCAGTGAACACTCCATGCAGCCACAACAGCCATCCATTCATACAGACATAACACCACCCCTAGTGAGGGGGTCTGAGTACGCCTGCTGGGCACATGAGGGGGTTGCAAGAGCGTGCAAGAACGCTACATGTTGCTTGTCTTCATCTGAGCTGCTAAGGTGGCTGTTCAGCAGCTTCGTCAGCCGATGCGTCATGGGGCTGAATGGCGCAGCTGACCTCCCTCTCAAGTGAGCCAGAAGCATTGACAGTGTCATTGCCACATGATAGTACACAAAGCACAACAATGAATGCATTCTAACGGCTGCTTGGGTCAGTCGACATTGTCCATGCTGTGCACAACATTGTGAAACTGACACCTAGGTGGGGGTCACCCCACAGCAGCTACCTGACCCTAACGCCCGGGAGCTCGAAACCATGCATGCGATGAGTTAGATGACTTGCACACGCAGCAGCCTTGGCCCTCAACCTTGAGCCTTCATTGCAGTCGAACACACTAATTGTGGACCACTACAAAACAGTGTTTTATCTGTGTGGAGTTCCCATCGCATGGCATGCACATGGCCTATACATGGCATACACATGGTCACGGTCGCCTACCACCTACAGCATTGCCTGACCCCTGTGACAGGGCTACACCGTAGAGTTGGCATGACAAAACATGCACTAATTGTAAGCTGATGACAGCTCAGATGGGGGGCACACACTACTGTGCCTCAGCAGGCTGCTGCTGCTGGGCCTTGGGTGGCTTGTCTCGCAGCCGCTTGTAGCCCAAGCCAGGGTACTCCTTGCCCTTGGCTGGCAGCGCTCCTGGTCTGGCCAGAAGCACAGCTCCAGTGGGCGCCACTTGCTCTCCCCAATATGCTGCATGTTGAGCGCTGCGTTGCAGTCCCTGTCCAGCCACCTGCCTGGCTGCGGTGCTGGCTTGGCTTTAGCTGCCTTGCCCTGGGCCTTGCCTTTGCCCTTGGTGGGCTGGCTTGGCTCAGCTGCCTCTGGCTCAGCCTTGGTGCGCTTGCTGCGCTTGGCTGGCAGGGGAGTGCTGGGCCCAGGCTCTGAGGCTGCTGCCTGTGTGCTTCTTGGTACGTCTGGCTGGGGCTGGGGCGGCCAGCCACGCAGCTGCTTGGTTGTTCACCTTGGTGCTTGGTAGGTTAGGGTCAGATTTAGGGATAGGGTTAAGGTTCCATGCTCCAGGCTGTATGCCTGCATGTTGGCTGCATGCCTGCATGTTGGCCATGGGGGGACTATGGGCACCGTGTTGGGCATTGCACCGCCATGTCGCTTGCTCCAGGCTGGGTACAGCAGTCGGTGGCCAACCTGCTGCCATCCTTGAGGCCGGGTCTGGCTGTGGTACAGCCACCGCCACAGCTGAGCCTCGGCTGGCCCTCAGGGGCTGCGCTCAGTCGGCTGTTGAGGGGCTCATGCACTCTGAGCCACAGGAGGCAAGGCGGGGCAGCACGCCTTGCTGGTTATGTACTGCATACCCGGGAAGCAGCGGGGTGTTGGCCTGGCTGCTGCTGTCTCCCCCTCTCCCTTGAAATCCTGATGGACGCACCTGGTGTGCCCCTGAGCTGAGGGAGGTTCTGGGGGTTTAGGGTTAGAGTTAGGATTAGAGGTAGGGTTAGGGTTAGAGTTAGGGTTAGGGTTTAGATTAGGGTTTAGGTTAGGAAACAGGCAGGGTTAGGGTTAGGGTTTAGGCAGCAGGCAGGCGCATGTGCTGCACACCTGGTGGGCCCCTGAGCTGTGGGAGCAGGCAGGCGCATGCGCTGCACACTGCTGCACCCCCCAGTGTTGGCTCTGCGCTGTGCAGGACCGACTTCGGGCTAGCCGCCATGTTCACCGAGGGCGGCCCGCCCCTGACCGAGGTGCTGGGCTCCGCGTACTACGTGGCCCCAGAGGTCCTCAGGTGGGCGGCGGAGGTGCAGGCCCCCATGACAGCTTCAGCGGGCTGCTGGCCAGTAGGCTGCCTGGCTGCCTGGCTGCCTGGCTGGCTACTCCACATGCAGTCAAGGCATTACCGGCACCCTGGCAGCGGTGCCCTGACCTTCTCACCAGAAGGGCCGGGAAGGCCCGAGTAAGGGTTAGGGTTAATGTCACAGTTGGGGGGCTACCAGGGTGTTCAGAGCTGCTCATGGCGCCAACACTAAAGCAGCAGTGCCCAGCCTGACCGGCTGCCAGATTGGCTGGCTCCCTCCCTGAATGGATGCCTGGCTGCCTGGCTGCCTGGCTGCCTGGCTCCTCCACATGCAGTCAAGGCGTTACCAGCACCCTGGCAGCAGAGCCCTGACCTTCCCAGCCTGACCGGCTGCCAGATTGGCTGGCTCCCTCCCCCTCATCAGCTGAATGGCTCCCTCCCCCTCATCACTGGCTGCAAGTTTGACAGCGGAGGCAACTTCCCTCTCCTGGCATCACACAACACGCCATCTCGACTGCACACACCACACCCGGCATTGCTGCTGCGGGCCAGTGGGCTGTGGCTTGTCCTCTGTCGTGCAGGGAGAGCTACAGCAAGGAGGCGGACATCTGGAGCCTGGGCATCGTGCTGTTCATCGCGCTGGGGGGCTATGCGCCCTTTGATGGCGCCAATGAACGCGAGGTGAGGGGCGTGTCAAGGGCCATCATGCCCTGCACAGCTCTGTACCCTGTCAGTCACGTCAAGCCTGAGGCACTCTCCCTGGCTGCTGCTGTGCACAGCTCTCTGCACCGTCCATCACGTGCAGTAGGCCTTGGCTGCTGCTGCACCTGCACCTGCACCTGCTGCTGCTGCTGCTGCACCTGCACCTGCACCTGCACCTGCACCTGCTGCTGCACCTGACTATTTAGGCCATGCCCATGTAGGGAGGTGGGGTCCATCATGGTGGCCTAGGGGTCGTCCACACAGGACCCAGAGCACCACTCAGGGTGGCTCCTCGCAGGGCCCAGGGCCAAGCAGGGCCAAGCAGCTTGCCCACACCAGCCTGGTCTGCACTCCATCAGCTTCAGCCAGGGTGCAGCACCTGACAGCACAGCTGGGGTGCCGCTGCTACAAGACGATGCCACTGCCACTGCTACTGCTACCCTCTACTCTGCCCTGCTGCCAATGCTACATGGAGCTTAGCTGGCTGGGGTCCAGCCTTGATGCCTCCACCAAGCAGCACAGCAGAATTCCTCCATCTCCCACAGCTGCCTACCACGCCTATGCGGCACGCACTTGGGCAGTGGTACCTGCAGCAGCTCGTAGCCCTGCTCCAAGTCCTTGACATGAGCCGGCAGCGCATTCAGGCCATTGGGTTGGACCCCAGTCCTGGCCTCCAAGCGGCCATTGCCACCCCGGCTACATCACGCCGTGCCTGCCTGCCTGCCTGCCTGCCACACTGTCCTCCACTGCCACTGTCCGCAGGTGTTCACCAGGATCTTGCACGAGCCCCTCACCTTCAAGGACCCGTCCTGGTGAGCAAGGCAAGCCACAGCACCGGCACAGCTGCAGCCGTGTGCAAACCAATCCCGGGCTCATATCTAGGTATATGAACCAGCCCTGCGAGTCCTGCACTCCCAGCTCCTAGCGGGCCTGGCACGCAGCATGGTGCTGGCACAAGCCTCGCCAGCCCCAGGGCCCCTTGGGCAGGATTAGGGTCAGCGCTCAGCCTCAGCTCCCCAGCGGCTCTGGGCGTCAACCTCAGCTTGGGCTTCCTAAGGCTACCTAGGGCCTAGGGCTACCTAGAGCTACCTAGGGCCTGTGGCTGCGCACTGCAAGGTCAGGTGCGTGTCAGGTGTGACAGCAGTGCGCTGCCTCTGCTGCGCAGGAACGCCATCTCAGTTGAAGCTAAAGCCGTCATCACATCGTGAGTCGCCATGCTTGCCTGCATCTCAGTGCCTTACAAGCAAAGCTTGTCTCCTGGCAGCAGCATGTAGGGGGCGCCCGGGCAGGCTCCTGCAAGATGCCTCACACTGGAACCAGGTTGGGTATGAGGTGATGGGTCACGTCACATACATGATGGTAGATCTGACCTAACATTGTCAGCTCTACGTAGATGGGACGAGTTTGTAGGATTTGAACGGTGTTCGCTGTGCAGCACTACTATTGCAATATTGCTCTGTTGTACGGTTCAGTTTCACTATTTGACAGCGGGTGCAGATGCACAAAGATGAGTTGGTAACTAGACGTTCCATGTCTCTGACTCGCATCTCTCACCTGGCTTGCCTACCTTGTTCTTGGTGTGCGCTGTGTAGCTCTAGTTTCCACTTTTGCCCTGTTGCCCTTGTAGGCTGTGAACTGTTCACTGTTGCACCTTCTGGCACTGTTTTTGGGGCTCATGCTCACGGTTCAATCACACTGTTTGGCAGCGACCCTGAGGGCTGACGCTGTTGCTGACATTGCTGGTGGCTCCGCCCACCCAGGATGCTTGTGAAGGACCCAAAACAGCGGGCCACCATCAGTGAGCTGCTCAGCCATGAGTGGCTGGCCACTTGCGCTGGCACCATGTCTCCGGCCAACTGCTCGCCACGCGACAGCTTCCAACCTGCTGTGAGTGCCTGCTGCCGGCTGTGCAATACGGCACAGCCCTGTTAGGCTGAGAATTAGTCACTGGAACTATCACGATTGTTAGAGCACCTGCCCACCTGCTACAGCAGTTTGAGCTATGGACAGGTTATGGACAGGGCAAGACAGGCCATGCGGGCACACAACCTCTGCCAGCACCTTCAAATGTATAAAGCCCACCGTTTAACTGTTGCCTGAACCCCCTCGGGGCCTCAACCCCTTAGCAAGACCTGTCAACAACTGCCTGCCAAGTAGCCCTCCCCCTCCCCTACACCCTCCGCTTGCTACCTACCCCTACCCTCACCCTCACCCCCTGGCGTGGTGCAGGCCGGCAGCAGCAAGGCCGAGGTGGTCACGGCACCCCTAGCTGCTCGGCGCAACATAGCCGTGCGCCCATCCTTCCTGCGCCGCCTGCCCAAGGGCTCTATAGTGGTGAGTGGTGTGCGGGGCACCCTGACTTTTAGGCTGCTTCCGCTCCTGCCCTGCCTGATTGGTGTTGACCTCAGCCCCAGCCTGCTTCCACACCAGGCAGTTGTGTAGGGCCAGCACAAACACAAACATATGTAGTTTAGTCCTAACTCGCTCGGTCGCCCTGTCCTTGTCTGCCTAAAAGGATGACTGTCAAAGCTGGGGATGGGAGATGCAAGGCAGCTGAGTGCTGCCACACTCTCACCAGCACTGCCCTCTGAGAGACCCTGGCCGCTGCCATGTTCTTAAGCACCATGCAGCAGCACGCCGTGTCACCCACACACCCCCACCCCACCCACCTCCCTTGCCACCCTCACGGCTGTGCTGCCTGCACCTCACGCCCTCATGCAGGCAGCTGTGGCTGCGGCCGCCGCCAAGGGCAAGGAGGTGCGCGCAGTCCCTGACGCCGTGGTGGCCAGACTGCAAAACTTCTCGGCCATGAACGTGTTCAAGCGCCAGGCTCGCCTGGTGCTGGCGTCCCTGCTGCCAGAGGAAGAGGTGGAGGGGCTGATGCAGGTGGGCCAGATGCCTCGCACCAGGTCCCCCCCCCCTCCCCCCCCCACACACCCACCATCACCGCCCGGGTACGCCTCAGACCCTGAGCACTGCCTTGCATGCCTCTTGCATCACACTCACACTTCCGTTGGTTGCTGGAGCCGCCCCGAGCCACACGGCGCCACGTTCACTACCCCAAGACATGTAAATTTCTGCGTTTTAAGTGTCATTAAGTGTTAAGTGCATCAAGTGCATCAAGTTTTAAGTGTCATTAAGTGCATCATTAAGTGTTAAGTAATCTCCATTTACGCTTCCCTTGAAAGTAGCTGCTGCACTGTGATGAACAGCACCTTGGCCCTCAACCTTGAGCCTTCATTGCAGTCGAACACACTAGTTGTGAACCACTACAAAACAGTGTTTTTGTCTGTGTGGAGTTCCCATCACATGGCATGCTCATGGCCTATACATGGCATACACATGGTCACGGTCGCCTACCACCTACAGCATTGCCTGACCCGTTAGGGCTATGACGTAGAGTTGGCATGACAAAACATGCACTAATTGTAAGCTGATGACAGCTCAGATGGGGGGCACACACTACTGTGCCTCAGCCGGCTGCTGCTGCTGGGCCTGGGGTGGCTTGTCTCGCAGCCGCTTGTAGCCCAAGCCAGGGTACTCCTTGCCCTTGGCTGGCAGCTTCCCCTGCTCTGGCCAGAAGCACAGCTCCAGTGGGCGCCACTTGCTCTCCCCAATACGCTGCATGTTGAGCGCTGCGTTGCAGGGGGAGTGGGGGCAAGGGGGCAGCATCCAGTGCACGGGGAGGCTGCACGGCTGGAGGTGTAGGGGCGCTGGGGTACCCAGGGGTGGAGTAGCCCACAAGGCATGTCAGGAAGATCCTGAGCACATACAGTGACGCGATGACGCGGAGCTGAGAATGGATGCCGGCCCTCAGCTGGAAGTGCGCCTTCAGCTTGCGCTTGGTTTTCTTGCACCCGCGCAGCACGGCGCCACCCGGGACTTTAATGACCTGCGGCCAAGCAACATGACAGGCAACACTTTGACAGGCCGGGAAACAATGCGGGGACACAAAGTAGTCGGGGACACAAACAGTACAAGGCGGGGGCGGGTGCGCACCTGTCGGCGCTGGGTTTTCCATTCAGCCCTTCGCTCCTCGCGTTGTTTACTTGGAGGGATGCTAGGACCTGCGCTGGCATGAACAGCAGCGATGTGAGCAGCGCGGAGCTCGCCGGACTGCACAGCTGCAGCGGACCACACTGCGACTACGACGAACCTCGTTTTTCGCGGGCTTTCAATCGGAAGCGGCTCTTGCTCCGCGGCACTGGGCCGCTTCCTCGGAGGCATTGCGCCACTAGGCTCATATCTACTAACACCTGCTGATACCTACTGATAGAGAGGCGATGTCATTCACTCTCGCACCAAACGACCAAACGGCGATGGCACTTCCAAAGGGCACTCCCAAAGGGCACTTTCCGCAGTTTCCCGTGTTGGCCATGCAGCATGTCCCCAAACAACGAGCCACCATCAGTGAGCTGCTCAGCCATAAGTGGCTGGCCACTTGTGCTGGCACCATGTCCATTGTGATGAACAGCGGCGAATGGCCTCCAGCACCTCTGCCTGCCTGCTGTTGCCAGCGGCCGTTGCTTGCCAGCAGGTGTTCAGGTCGATGGACAAGGACGGCGACGGCGTGCTGTCCCTGAGAGACCTGCGGGACGCACTCGCCCAGCGCGGCATCAGCACCACGGACAAGAATGCCAAGGTACAGGCACTGAGTGTCGTGTCCCAGCCTTGCGGTGTGGTTGCCATGCGCTGGGTGCCAGGAGTGGGTAGGCAGCCTTGGTGGGCTGGTTGCCAGGTGGGCAGGCCTGGTGGGCTCCTGGGAAAAGCTTGCTGCACTGTACCTGATTTGGACTCCACTGTCACTAATCGCCATTGTGTTGGCGATATGATGCGCGAATGCTGACCGGAGGCAGCTCGACTGAAGTTGATGCTCAGTGTGTGGGTGCTGTTGCGCGGGGCCGGCAGCACCGAACCCGGTCGACGAGCGCTGCATGCTCTGTGGTCAAGGTCAGCGAGTGATCATGTGCCGCCTGCAGCTCCTCCTGGATCGCGCCGACCTGGACGGCAGCGGCGGGGTGGACTACTTGGAATTCCTGGCCTCCACGCTGCACCTGGCGCGCCTTGAGCGGGACGAGCGCCTGTGGCGCGCCTTCAGGTCAGCCCCCTCCGCTGCCCCCTCCGCGCTGATGCCCTGACCTCCATGATGCTCGCCACATGCTCAGCCGCGTCGTCGTCAGGCCGGCCTTGTGCCGCCCAGCTGGTTATTGTCGTGCCTGCGGCTCCACCCCCCGCAGGCACTTTGACACTGCGGGCACAGGCTTCATCAGCCGCGAGGATCTGGTGCAGAGTCTGGCGCACATGGGCACCAAGGTGAGCTCTTGACTTAGCCTACTGCCGTTGTGTGGGTCGGCTTGCTGCATGGGGGATGCATGGGGCTGGCCATGGGGATGTCAGCCTGCGCCCGCTGCCTCCTGGTGACCAGGTGGACGTGGACAAGATCCTGGCCGAGGTCGACCAAGATGGTGATGGGAAGATTTGCTACAATGAGTTTTGCAACATGGTGCGCGTGCTGGCTGGCTGGCTGCATGCCCGCTTGGTGGGCATATTAACAGGCTAACAAGGGTAGGCATTATAGTAAAGTATTAGTCAGGCTGTAGGTGCACATAAGAAGGTGTTGTTGCGAAGGGTCAACAAAGAGCAAAGGGTAGTTGAACTGCAGGCCCCTGCATGGGGGTTGGGCAGGAAGGCGGCCCGCAGGCACTCAGGGGCTGTGGCTGTACTCTGACTCGTCAGCAGGGCTGCAGGCAGTCCATCGGGGCAGCTACTTGACAGAACCGCGTATTGAGGGCAGCCTCACCTTCTGACGTCAGTGTCAGCGCATATCACATGTACGAATTGGCTGCGCTGTGTCAAGGGCATGGCACACCTCGCCATGGCCACCTAGCAGGGCTCAGTGCCCACCTGGCTCAGCACTCAGTGGTCTGGCAACGGGGGGGAAGGCGGAGCAGGAGCAGTGTGACGCAGTTGAGCTGAGTGCACTGTGCTCCCTCACTGCTCCTGACCGCAGCTGAGGCACCAACCAGAACCTGCCGCCCTCACCGCATACACAGCCCATGGTGCAGGTAAGAGGAGTGCTAGGCTGAGCTGGCTGGCGCAGCAGCCACAGTGCCGTCAGCTGTTGTGCTCAGCAGCTTGCCAGGCCAATGGTGGTGCATGCACCCTGCATGCGGCTGTGTCCCTGCTGCTCAGGTGGTGCGGGGGCCTGGGGCGCCTGGGGCGAGTCCACTGTCTCGGGCCGCTTCGAGCTGATGATGGGGGCGGACTCCCGCGCGCCGTCGCGACCCACATCGCTGGCCGCCTCGCGCACCGTGAGCAGCAACGAGCGGAACACCGGCATCAGCTTGCGGCGTTCGCTGGGGGGAAACCTGCAGCTGGGCGCGTCGACGCGCACCTCCCAGGCAGGGGAAGGCTCGCGGTCGTCATGGGTGGGCGAGGGCTCTCGCGCGTCGTGGATGGGCGAGTGGACCGGGACCCGCTCTATCGTAAGCACGCACGGCACCGGCAGTAGCAGGTTCGGATCCATGCGCGCCGCCGCCGCTGCTGCTGCGGTCTGCTCATCAGGTAGCCACAGCCACAGCCCGCTCCTAAGCAGCCCATCGCTGACCAAGGCACTGAACGCGCAGGCCGCAGCGCATGCCGCCACCGCAGCAGCTCAGACGACAGTGTCTCAATGCCTGACGAAACTCAGCGCGCAATGGGAGGAGGACGAGGAGGAGGAGGAGGAGGAGGAGCGGGAGGAGGAGGAGGAGGACGCCGGGGCAGTCGCAGGCAGTCGCCAAGGAAGCCGCAAGTTCGCGGCTCGGTCCGGCCGCGGCGCCTTGACTCGACCCGCTTTGAGCAGCATGAAGCAACGGGATGGCAGCAAGTCGGTAAAGGGCAGTGTCCATTTCGTAGATTGCGTCATGGGCGCGCTGGGCAGCGCTGCTGCCTGTGACGATGGCAGCGACAAGGCCATGGGGACCCCCTCAGCTGCTGCGTACGTGGAGGTCTCAGCCATGATCCCAACACCCACACCCGCCAGCCCCGTCAGCCCAGCCGTCCACTCAATCACCGACACCCTTCCCAGCCATGTCTGGCAGGCTGAGCTGCCGGCTGCGCAGCCCACCCGGGCCATGGCCCCTGTCCCCAGTGAGCTACTCCAGCCAGCTGCAGCTAGCCCCACCCAGCACCCTGCGGATGCGACCTCCACCGTGCTGCTCCCTCACCCTCAATCACCCCCAGCAGCAGCAGCAGCAGGGGCAGCAGCAGGGGCAGCAGCAGGGGCAGCAGCAGGGGCAGGGGCAACAGCAGCAGCAGGGGCAGCAGCAGGGGCAGCAGCAGGGGCAGGGGCAGCAGCAGGGGCAGCAGCAGGGGCAGCAGCAGGGGCAGGGGCAGCAGCAGGGGGAGGAGCAGGGGCAGGGGCAACAGCAGCAGCAGGGGCAGCAGCAGGGGCAGCAGCAGGGGCAGGGGAAGCAGCAGGGGCAGCAGCAGGGGCAGGGGCAGCAGCAGGGGGAGGAGCAGGGGCAATGGCAACAGCAGCAGCAGGGGCAGCAGCAGGGGCAGGGGCAGGGGCAGCAGCAGGGGCAGGGGCAACAGCAGCAGCAGGGGGAGCAGCAGGGGCAGCAGCAGCAATGGCCACCCAGCCGTGCGCCACCACCATGGGTGTCGGAGCCCCTCCCTTTGCCCGGCGCCCTGCAGCCACCTCAGCCCCGGGGGGTGAGCAGGCCCACCGCCCAGACCCTCGGCCTAACACAGGATCAGGCAGGGGCCGCCGGGCTGCCATGGCATCAGTCAGCTCAGGGGGGGTGGCTCAGGCCCAGGCTTCCTGCAGCTCCAGGGGGCCCCCTCAGGGCACTGCACTCCTCAGGGCATCCCACCCCCCCCTCCCCCCTGCCCAACACCTTACCCTCAAGGCACCTGGCCCCCCTCTGGGCAGCAGGCGGTCAGCACCCAGTGCGGCCTGTGATGGTGGTGGCAGCAGCCAGGCCGGCACTGAGCCTGCCAGCAGCAGTGTGCCTGAAGGGCTGCACCCACCCGCCCCACTGACGGCGGGGGCGCGCCGCAAGCCAATGCTGCAACCCTGCTAGTGGACCTGGACCAACGCTGTGCGACAAACACCCTCCTGACTGACCACCGACCCTACGCAATGAGGCCCACCAAACTCACAAAGGTTGCAGTAGAGAAGATTTGGAGAGGAAGAATGGGTGTAGCGGG
>JASKMD010000023.1:1288706-1311319 GCA_030144725.1 Haematococcus lacustris | reverse complement strand
CCGCATCATGGCGGGCGGTTTCTCGATGCTGCAGCGGTGGCTTGTCTTGGTGGCCGCGCTGAGAACCTTATCAGGTGGGACGCATGCATCCCTCTCGCCAACCAATGTCATCGGGAGTGCCCACAGGCCGTGCTATGTGCAGTGGTGATCGGCATTTTCAATGTGGACAAATTTAAGACAACGCTCATTGACAGGCACCCTGAGCTGGGTATGTGCAGGACGAGCAGAACCAGCGTTTAGCTGCCTATCTAAGATCCAGCAGACAGCCATCTGGACACTTCCCCGAGACGTCAGCCACGCCAGGCTGCTGTGTGCGTTGCAGTGACTCCACTGTTCGGCCGCCTGTTTGCTGCTTGGACCTCTGTGACGTGTGCACTCTGCCTCATATGCGCGTGGAACCCAACCAACCGGGGGGTGTACAGTGAGTCAAGCTCGCTTGCCTGCCTGCCACCCTGCCTACCCACCCCATGCCTGACTGCCCCCCTGCCTGACTGCCTCCCCCATGCCTGCCTGCCACCCTGCCTGCCTGCCTCCCTCCCCTCCCTGCCAACCTGCCTGACTGCCTCCCCCCCTCCCTGCCTGCCTCCCTCCCTGCCTGCCCCCCGCCTGCCTTCCCCCCTCCATGCCTTCCCCCCTCCATGCCTTCCCCCCCTCCATGCCAGCCTCCCTCTCTGTTTTCTTTCTGCTTCTCATCCCCTACGTGCCCCAGTCTGCCCCTCCCTCCCTCCTTACCCCCCACCCCCTGCCTCCTGCTCCTCAGCCGCCACCTGGGTGTCCTTCCTGGTGGCTCTGCTCTTCTTCTTGTCAGAGCTCATGGTCTTCCGCACCGTCAGCCTCAAGGCAGCCCTGTCCCCGATGATTGTGGCCAGTGAGTGGCGGCATGGAAGGGGAGGCATGGGAGAGGTGTCCCATGTGCCAAGCAGTGAGTAGATGTCATGCCTTGCTTGACCCACCAGGATCAGAACAGTATCAGATCATGTGCATGACCAGGGTACCCCACCTGCTGGCAGCAGCCACCCATGCACCTACCTCATGCACCTGCCAGCAGGCATGATGCAGCCAGGATCCAGAGCAGCACGGACCCTTTCCCTCCCCCAAGCTCCAAAAGCTGCGTCCACCTAGGGAACGGGGTGACTGTGGTTCCTAGGATTTGAACCCTGGACAAGTGACAAGTGAACAAGTTTTGAACAGGTGACTCTCCAGCACATGGCTTCTCGTAGTCCAGTGCCCAGTTGGGGCCATAGGGCATAGTGGGTTGGGTGGTGGCCAAGCAGTGCACTGGCGCTGCCTGGTGTGGCTTGCTAGTCTGGCTGGCATGCATGTCTTGCTTGGTGCCGACCTGGTTGTGTCTGCAGGCGTCTCAGCTCTGTGGATGGGCCTGGGCTTCAACTACTACACCAATGACGTGCTGTGAGCCACACCACACAGCCCTCTTCAGCCAGGCAGTGTGAAGAGAGATGGCTGCGTGCGTCATGGCCAGCATATTACTGTAGCCGCATGCACAACTTGTGTGTGTCGACCATGCAGCACCTTGGCCCTCAACCTTGAGCCTTCATTGCAGTCGAACACACTAATTGTGAACCACTACAAAACAGTGTTGTTGTCTGTGTGGAGTTCCCATCGCATGGCATGCACATGGCCTATACATGGCATACACATGGTCACGGTCGCCCACCACCTACAACATTGCCTGACCCGTTAGGGCTACACCGTAGAGTTGGCATGACAAAACATGCACTAATTGTAAGCTGATGACAGCTCAGATTGGGGGCACACACTACTGTGCCTCAGCAGGCTGCTGCTGCTGGGCCTTGGGTGGCTTGTCACGCAGCCGCTTGTACCCCAAGCCAGGGTACTCCTTGCCCTTGGCTGGCAGCGCTCCCTGGTCTAGCCAGAAGCACAACTCTAGTGGGCGCCACTTGCTCTCCTCACTGCGCTGCATGTTCAGCCCTGCATTGCAGTCCCTGTCTAACCACCTTCTGGCTGTGGGGCTGGCTTGGCTTTGGCAGCCTTGCCCTGGGCCTTGCCTTTGCCCTTGGAGGCCTGGGTGGAATCAGCTGCCCGCTCAGTCTTGGTGCACCCCAGCCCTCAGCTGGAAGTGAGCCATCAGCTTGTGCTTGGTTTTCTTGCACCCGCGCAGCATGGCGCCACCCGGGACTTTAATGACCTGCAGCCAATTACAATCAACATTTTGACAGGCCGGCACACGATGCGGGGACACAAACAGTGCGAAGGCATACAAGGCGGTGTGCGCCCCCGTGCGCACCTGTCGTCGCTGGGTTTTCCATTCAGCCCTTCGCTCCTCGCGTTGTTTGCCTGGAGGGGTGCTTGGACCTGCGCTGGCATGAACAGCAGCGATGTGAGCAGCGCGGAGCTCGCCGGACTGCACAGTTGCAGCGGACCACACCACGATTACGACGAACCTTGTTTTCGCGGGCTTCCAATCGGATGCGGCTCTTGCTCCGCGGCACTGGGCCGCTTCCTCGGAGGCATTGCGCCACGAGGCTCATATCTACTAACACCTGCTGATACCTACTTATAGAGAGGCGATGTCACTCACTCTCGCACTCCCAAAGGGCACTCCGACCAAAGGGCGATGGCACTTCCAAAGGGCACTCCCAAAGGGCACTTTCTGCAGTTTCCCGTGTTGGCCATGTAGCATGTGCCAACGGCCATTGCTAGGAGCCTGCCCCAACAATCTGGGCACCTTAGTTCGTGCACCTAGCCTCGGCGTGTGTGGCAGAAAGTCCCAGACCCATGAAGGGAAGGGCGGCCAGGCAACCATAAGCGGTGTAAGTCATCTCCTCTAATCGCGGCGTGGAGAGATGGCTGTGGGCTGAGGGCTGAGGGCGACCAGACCAGTGTAGCACTTCCTCACCCTGCCCATTGCTGCTCCTGTGTCATTACCGGCCCTTAATCAAGTTAGGAATTGTAAGGCAAATGTCATAACAACTTGTCATCCCCACGTAGTGTGACTGGTCTGAGGCGCAACGCCTTGTGCAGCTCACGAGATGCAGGCGGGTGTAACTCGCACGAGGCGCCCACCCCGCCCAATCGCTTACTCAGGTTGGCATGGGCCTGCAAACAACGGGTTTGAGATATAAAAGGATGGGAAACATCATGTAATATCCCCGTGCCATCATGTCGCGGTTTGCCCGTCGCCTTGTCGTCAGCTGTTCAAAGTGGAGTTGGTCGCTCCGCATGCCGCATCCCTGAGGCTGGTGCTGCATCCGTTGACGCTGCATAAACTACCGCTGCTTTGGATGCCGATGCTGGCACACATCGCACGCACGGTTAGCATGACTGAGAGTACCCGCTGGGCGCAAACAGTGGATGGATATCCTGAAGCCCGCCCGTCCGCCCGCCCTGACCCGAAGACCCGCCGCAATCATTAGTTGCAGGCGCAGCTCCAGCTTCAGCTCCTGCAGGCTCGCGAGCAACGGAGGCAGCATCGGCGGCTCCGGCGCATTGGTCAAAGCACGGTGCGCTTAGTGAAGGACCATGCCGGTGCTATGCGGCGGCACAGAATCATTCGTGAAGAGGTCGAGGCTCGGGAGAGCCACGCCATTGACATAGTTGAGAAGGTAGTTTGAAGTTTTGACTCGCATTCAAACTCATTGCGAGCTTCACATCCACTGATGACTCCGTCAGATGCATCAGATGACCTCGATGCCTGGGCCAGCGACTGCGAGGAACCCGCGTTACGCACAACCCACAGCCCACCAGACCCTAGTCCCTCCGCACCGCCCAGCAACACAAACCAGTTGCATACTACATCGCAAGAGCGTGTTCTTCAGGTACTTGAAGGTTTCATCAGGGTTGCATGCGCACCAAGATGGATGAAAGGCGACAAACTGCACATGGATGTCCTCCGTGCTGCTTGTTTCTGTTCCACCCTGACGATCAGGCGATTGACAAGCTTCCCCCGGCAGTGGTCCAGCTTCTGGTGTGTGTGACAACCCTGCTGTGCCCAGCTGGTTTTCTTGGACAGCTACCCTGAAGCACTTAGGACTACCTCTGTGTGTGGCACTGTCCATGGTCTCCAGACTGCTTTCATGGGCATGTACAGTCTCATGCAATCCAGCACCACACACACTACACACCTTGCAGGCTAGGAAACTGCGGGTAATGCTCCTCAAGCGTCAGGCACCCATGACAGCTATTTAGGGGCCCTCGAGATTATAGTGTCTTACATGAATATCACCAGGCTGCTGCAGTGTGCAGTTCAATCCGGCCACTGGCCTGTGCGACATGCAGCTTTTTGCCCACAATGCTGTACGCCATCATGCTCGTACTCTGGGCAGCAGCAGCAGCAGCTGGCTGCCGCATCAGGCAGTAGCAGGCCATGTGTTGATCAAGGCAGCCACAGTGCACAAGGGGTGCGGGGCTTTGTGCAGCCCTGGGCACCTCTTGCCCCTGGGTGCTGCCGGTGCGGGGATGCCAGTGCAGGCTGCAGAGTGCCGTGTCTCTTTGTGGAGTGTGCAGTTCTGGGTGTCCCCTGCTCCTGGGTGCCGCTGCAGGCAGAGCAGCTGCAAGGCTGGCAGGTATTCTCTGCTGACCCTCAACTCAGCGCTGAGGTGGACTCAGCCATTGCGCAGGGGTTTCAGAAAGCCCGGACCGCAGCGGTAGCTGGGCCTGCAGCCGGGCCTCGCCAGCAGCAGCGGGCGGCCGCATCAGGCAGCAGCAGGCCAGGTGGTGATAGAGGCAGCCACAGCGCACAAGGGGTGGGGGGCTGCTCCTCTGCTGCTGCTGCTCCGGCGGCTCCGGCTGCTGCACCCACATCAACCTCCTGGCTTGACGCCAGTTCTGGAGGCTCTGTGGCTGCTTTGGCAAAAAGGGCTACAAGAGGAGCGGCTCCTGCCCCTGCCCTGACCCAGGCAGGTGGGGCTGTGTGCTGCTGTGACATCACTACTCATGCTCTGCGGCATGCGCTGCATGCAGTGCATACAGACATGGTCTGTCTGGGCAGATGCGATGACTACAAACTCCCACACCTTTTCACACGAACGTCAACAACTACTACTCAGGATCACCACACATGCCAGGCTGATGGCCTATGGCTACCTGGGTGCCCCCTGAAAGGCTACAAACCCCAACACCAGTTGACGTTCCCTCCTAAGACCACTGGGCTGTGGTCATGATGCCCATATGGGTGCCCTAGTCACTGCTGACATCAGTCTGCCATACCCAGCACCTTAGCTCTCAACCTCGAGCCTTCATTGCAGTGGAACACTCAGTGTGAACCCCTACAAAACGGTGTTTTTGTCTGTGTGGAGTTTACCATGCACATGGCATGCACATGGCTTTTACATGCCATACACACGGGCATGGTCGCCTACCACCTACACTATTGCCTGACCCGTTAGGGCTATGACGTAGAGTTGGCATGACAAACATACACTAAGCGTAAGCTGATGACAGCTCAACAAAGGGGGGCACTCTACTGTGCCACAGCGGGTGGCGTGTCTCGCAGCCGCTTGTAGCCCAGGCCAGGGTACTCCTTGCCCTTGGCTGGCAGCTTCCCCTGCTCTGGCCACCAGCACCCGGGCTAGTCGGGCTTTCAATCGGAAGCGGCTCTTGCTCCGCGGCACTGGGCCGCTTCCTCGGAGGCATTGCGCCACTAGGCTCATATCTACTAACACCTGCTGATACCTACTTATAGAGAGGCGATGTCACTCACTCTCGCACTCCCAAAGGGCACTCCGACCAAAGGGCGATGGCACTTCCAAAGGGCACTCCCAAAGGGCACTTTCTGCAGTTTCCCGTGTTGGCCATGTAGCATGTGCCAACGGCCATTGCTAGGAGCCTGCCCCAACAATCTGGGCACCTTAGTTCGTGCACCTAGCCTCGGCGTGTGTGGCAGAAAGTCCCAGACCCATGAAGGGAAGGGCGGCCAGGCAACCATAAGCGGTGTAAGTCATCTCCTCTAATCGCGGCGTGGAGAGATGGCTGTGGGCTGAGGGCTGAGGGCGACCAGACCAGTGTAGCACTTCCTCACCCTGCCCATTGCTGCTCCTGTGTCATTACCGGCCCTTAATCAAGTTAGGAATTGTAAGGCAAATGTCATAACAACTTGTCATCCCCACGTAGTGTGACTGGTCTGAGGCGCAACGCCTTGTGCAGCTCACGAGATGCAGGCGGGTGTAACTCGCACGAGGCGCCCACCCCGCCCAATCGCTTACTCAGGTTGGCATGGGCCTGCAAACAACGGGTTTGAGATATAAAAGGATGGGAAACATCATGTAATATCCCCGTGCCATCATGTCGCGGTTTGCCCGTCGCCTTGTCGTCAGCTGTTCAAAGTGGAGTTGGTCGCTCCGCATGCCGCATCCCTGAGGCTGGTGCTGCATCCGTTGACGCTGCATAAACTACCGCTGCTTTGGATGCCGATGCTGGCACACATCGCACGCACGGTTAGCATGACTGAGAGTACCCGCTGGGCGCAAACAGTGGATGGATATCCTGAAGCCCGCCCGTCCGCCCGCCCTGACCCGAAGACCCGCCGCAATCATTAGTTGCAGGCGCAGCTCCAGCTTCAGCTCCTGCAGGCTCGCGAGCAACGGAGGCAGCATCGGCGGCTCCGGCGCATTGGTCAAAGCACGGTGCGCTTAGTGAAGGACCATGCCGGTGCTATGCGGCGGCACAGAATCATTCGTGAAGAGGTCGAGGCTCGGGAGAGCCACGCCATTGACATAGTTGAGAAGGTAGTTTGAAGTTTTGACTCGCATTCAAACTCATTGCGAGCTTCACATCCACTGATGACTCCGTCAGATGCATCAGATGACCTCGATGCCTGGGCCAGCGACTGCGAGGAACCCGCGTTACGCACAACCCACAGCCCACCAGACCCTAGTCCCTCCGCACCGCCCAGCAACACAAACCAGTTGCATACTACATCGCAAGAGCGTGTTCTTCAGGTACTTGAAGGTTTCATCAGGGTTGCATGCGCACCAAGATGGATGAAAGGCGACAAACTGCACATGGATGTCCTCCGTGCTGCTTGTTTCTGTTCCACCCTGACGATCAGGCGATTGACAAGCTTCCCCCGGCAGTGGTCCAGCTTCTGGTGTGTGTGACAACCCTGCTGTGCCCAGCTGGTTTTCTTGGACAGCTACCCTGAAGCACTTAGGACTACCTCTGTGTGTGGCACTGTCCATGGTCTCCAGACTGCTTTCATGGGCATGTACAGTCTCATGCAATCCAGCACCACACACACTACACACCTTGCAGGCTAGGAAACTGCGGGTAATGCTCCTCAAGCGTCAGGCACCCATGACAGCTATTTAGGGGCCCTCGAGATTATAGTGTCTTACATGAATATCACCAGGCTGCTGCAGTGTGCAGTTCAATCCGGCCACTGGCCTGTGCGACATGCAGCTTTTTGCCCACAATGCTGTACGCCATCATGCTCGTACTCTGGGCAGCAGCAGCAGCAGCTGGCTGCCGCATCAGGCAGTAGCAGGCCATGTGTTGATCAAGGCAGCCACAGTGCACAAGGGGTGCGGGGCTTTGTGCAGCCCTGGGCACCTCTTGCCCCTGGGTGCTGCCGGTGCGGGGATGCCAGTGCAGGCTGCAGAGTGCCGTGTCTCTTTGTGGAGTGTGCAGTTCTGGGTGTCCCCTGCTCCTGGGTGCCGCTGCAGGCAGAGCAGCTGCAAGGCTGGCAGGTATTCTCTGCTGACCCTCAACTCAGCGCTGAGGTGGACTCAGCCATTGCGCAGGGGTTTCAGAAAGCCCGGACCGCAGCGGTAGCTGGGCCTGCAGCCGGGCCTCGCCAGCAGCAGCGGGCGG
Source organism: Haematococcus lacustris (assembly GCA_030144725.1). NCBI lineage: Eukaryota > Viridiplantae > Chlorophyta > Chlorophyceae > Chlamydomonadales > Haematococcaceae > Haematococcus > Haematococcus lacustris. The sequence goes on along the minus strand of JASKMD010000023.1, from coordinate 1,303,531 downwards.
CCGCATCAGGCAGCAGCAGGCCAGGTGGTGATAGAGGCAGCCACAGCGCACAAGGGGTGGGGGGCTGCTCCTCTGCTGCTGCTGCTCCGGCGGCTCCGGCTGCTGCACCCACATCAACCTCCTGGCTTGACGCCAGTTCTGGAGGCTCTGTGGCTGCTTTGGCAAAAAGGGCTACAAGAGGAGCGGCTCCTGCCCCTGCCCTGACCCAGGCAGGTGGGGCTGTGTGCTGCTGTGACATCACTACTCATGCTCTGCGGCATGCGCTGCATGCAGTGCATACAGACATGGTCTGTCTGGGCAGATGCGATGACTACAAACTCCCACACCTTTTCACACGAACGTCAACAACTACTACTCAGGATCACCACACATGCCAGGCTGATGGCCTATGGCTACCTGGGTGCCCCCTGAAAGGCTACAAACCCCAACACCAGTTGACGTTCCCTCCTAAGACCACTGGGCTGTGGTCATGATGCCCATATGGGTGCCCTAGTCACTGCTGACATCAGTCTGCCATACCCAGCACCTTAGCTCTCAACCTCGAGCCTTCATTGCAGTGGAACACTCAGTGTGAACCCCTACAAAACGGTGTTTTTGTCTGTGTGGAGTTTACCATGCACATGGCATGCACATGGCTTTTACATGCCATACACACGGGCATGGTCGCCTACCACCTACACTATTGCCTGACCCGTTAGGGCTATGACGTAGAGTTGGCATGACAAACATACACTAAGCGTAAGCTGATGACAGCTCAACAAAGGGGGGCACTCTACTGTGCCACAGCGGGTGGCGTGTCTCGCAGCCGCTTGTAGCCCAGGCCAGGGTACTCCTTGCCCTTGGCTGGCAGCTTCCCCTGCTCTGGCCACCAGCACCCGGGCTAGTCGGGCTTTCAATCGGAAGCGGCTCTTGCTCCGCGGCACTGGGCCGCTTCCTCGGAGGCATTGCGCCACTAGGCTCATATCTACTAACACCTGCTGATACCTACTTATAGAGAGGCGATGTCACTCACTCTCGCACTCCCAAAGGGCACTCCGACCAAAGGGCGATGGCACTTCCAAAGGGCACTCCCAAAGGGCACTTTCTGCAGTTTCCCGTGTTGGCCATGTAGCATGTGCCAACGGCCATTGCTAGGAGCCTGCCCCAACACTCTGGGCACCTTAGTTCGTGCTCCATCAGGTGCTCCTCCAGCATGGGCCCATCAAGCAGCTGCTGGATGTCCAGCATGCCAATGCCGCTCTGACTGCCCCTGACCTGCAGCTCCTGGGGTGGCACCTCACACCTCCTCACACCCTTTGACTGCAGGAGTGACAGGCAAGCAGCTTAAAAACGCTACAAGGCAGCCCAGCATGTCCAACCAGCCCGCAATCAGCCTGCGCCAGCCCGGCCCGCAGCGGCATGGGGCGACAGCAGCGGGCTCCCTGCCTGCCACTACACCCGCCTCACTGCATGCACCAGCCTCAAGCTCGAGACAGCGCATGGCGAAGGCCAGCCATGCAACACAGACGGTGGTGCATGAGGAGGCAGACACGGGCAACCGCCCCACGCCCAGTGAGGCCGTGCAACTCAAAGTGGCAATTCTCAAGCAGCAGGTCAGCTGCCATGCACTGGGAATGTGTGTGACAGCAAGGAAGGAGGACACAGGAGGGCTCAGCCATGAAGCCGAGTCAGGCAGGGCCCTTAGCCAAGGACAGTGCGTTGACCCCAGCTTGCAGCATGCTCGGCCTCCCGGCATGCCCAAATTTGCACACCAGCAGCGCAGCAGCATGGTACTACCCCCACACGATGCAGCTGCAGGAATAACAGGAGTAACAGCAAAGGCATCGTCCTGCTCAACAGCTGACAGCTTTGCCCTGCTCCCTCCCTGCCTGCAGTGTTGCCTCCTAATGCTGCTGCTGCTGCTGCTGCTGCTGCTGCTGCTGCTGCTGCTGCTGTTGCTGCCTCTGCTGCTGCCCCTGCTGCTGCCCCTGCTGCTGCCCCTGCTGCTGCCCCTGCTGCTGCCCCTGCTGCTGCGGCGGCTGTCCCTGCTGCTGCTGCTGCTGCTGCTGCGTTTTTACTTGATTTCTTACGGGGCTGGGATTTGAACCTGGGATGTGTGGCCTCTCTGTATTGGCTGCCACACCCCTGCAGGCAGAGCAGTGGGCCCAGGCGACGCTGGCCCAGGCTGAGCAGCGGCTGCAGGCAGAGCTGGAGCAGCGCATCCTGGCCCTGGTGGACATGAGGACACAGGCTCTGTCGGGGTGAGGCAGGGTCAGGGGGGCGGCAGGGGCTGGGCCCGAGGCTTTGACCAGGGGCAGCGGCAGCGGCATGAGGGAGGGAGCAACTAAGGCAGGGCAGCAGAATCCTGAAGGGGAAGGGGAGGGGCAGGGATTTGTACAAGCTGCTTTACATGTTTAAGCTGTGTAAGATGTACCAGATGTATCAGCAACTCATTAGCAAAACAGGGCTCTGCTGCCAGGCAGACGGCAAAGCAGGCGAATAGGCAGGCGGGCAGGCAGGTCAGCAGGTGGGCGGGTGGGCGGGCGGGCGAAGGGCGGGCGGGCGGGCGGGCGGGCGGGCCGGTGGGTGGGCAGTCAGGTTGGTGGGCCAGCGGCTCGTCTAAGCTGGGTATACCTGTCCTTTGTCTCTTGAGATCTTTTGTATCCTGTATGCTGCGTGCACGCAACCACAAGTGTGGAGAATGGTAGGGGTTGAGTCTAGCAGCAGCCCAGCCCGCCAGCATGCTTGCATCCATGTGGGCCCACACTGGCCATGCCCTCCTGCTGATGGCCCAGGTCGCAGGCATTTGCGCACAAGGTGCGGGACGCAATCGCAGTCATGGAGGGGGTGCTGGCCCAGGTCAAGGACGAGGAGCAGCAGGCAAGGGGGCGTGGAGCAGGGTGTCAGGGATGCATGGGGCACATGGGCCATGGGGTACATGGGTTTCATGGGCTATTTCGGTGCTTGGGATCACACAGGGTATGTGGGGTGCATGCCTTGGCATTGTCACCAGCCCCGCAACACCATGGCTGGGCCTCCTAGTGCATGCTGGTGTGTGGTGTGGTGCTGGGCTTGTTCACACTTTCAAGGTGGAAGACACGTTCCAGTCTTGCTGTGACGAGCTGCGTGGGGAGCTCATCGCACTCCTAGCAGACTATCGGCGGCATGTGGCAAGTCAGGCGCAGGCACGGGTCATTCAGCAGGCTGGCCTGGCGCTGCAGTAATGCCAGCGAGGATGGAGGCTGCACATCGGGATGTGTGTGTTCGTGACAGCCGGGGCGGGGCGGGGCGGGGCGGGGCGGGGCGGGGCGGGGCGGGGCGGGGCGGCCCTCATCCCAGACGGGGGTGGCTGGGAGAAAGAAGGAGGGGTGAGGGAAGATGCCAGCTGGACCCAGGCGAAGCAAGGTGGTGTTGCTGCTGCTGCTGTTGCCGTACACCTCCGTTGCTTGGCCATTCAACTGAGCTCGTCATTGTGCAAGAACAAAAACACTGCCCTCCCCATATGCGATACCGACAGGTGTCTTACACCGCTTAAGCCGTCAGCCGTTAGGCTGCTTGGCCGCCCTCCCCCTCTAGGGGTTCGGGACTTTCTGTAACGCACTTCAAAGCAAGGTGCACAAACAAAGGTGCACATGGGCTCAACATGAAGTCATGCAAGTTCTCATTATTGTTCTGGAAATGATGATGTGGCTTACACCGCTTAAGCCGTCAGCCGTTAGGCTGCTAGGCCGCCCTCCCCCTCTAGGGGTTCGCGACTTTCTGTAACGCACTTCAAAGCAAGGTGCATTAACAGAGGTGCACATGGGCTCAACATGGAGTCATGCAAGTTCTCATTATTGTTCTGGAAAGTCATGGCAAACTCCGCCTGCTGTCTGATGGAACCCGTGGCAGTGCACTCAAAGATTAAATGCATGGCGTCATCCACTACCCCCTCTGTGCATCTTGTGCATGTGCGATCAATGAAAGTTACCCCCTCAAACCGAGCCTTCTCCACCCCCAGACCGATGTTGCCTAACCTGAACCTAGTCAGGCTCGTGCGAACTTCTGTAGAGAGCTGTCTGTTAAGCAGGTGTGGTGCCATGTGATTGATGCCAATGCCGTCCCCATGCTTGAACCATGCAGCATACGAGCATCTCTCCTGATGCACCGTCTCAGGCAGTCTAGGGTCTCCCTCAAACCCAACCCAACGCCTCCCCCACCTCTCGAGCCACTTGACTTCCATAGCCTCCCCATATGCCCTCCCCAGGTTCAGAACACGAGGTCTGCGTCACTGAATTGCTTGCGTCTGCACAGCCAAACCAAGTAAGACTATATGTTTCCTCCCTCATGAAAGCGAGGATGCTGTTGACGGCAATGATGAGGATGAGGATGACGACTTTGATTAAGACCGTATAAAAGTGAACACATGCGTTGTTTCCGAACGATGGTGATGCCACGTGTTCGACAAGCAAGAAGCTGCGATGTGTACGTAGTGCTGTGTTGTGGCAACGTCTCTGCAAGACCCCGTTCCTAGCCATCACATGTACGATGAAGCCAGATTTGACACAAACAATTATCTGCCACTTCTGCTCAAAGTCGCAATGACGAGTCCTCTGTGAATGGTCTGGAGATCACGCGCCATCGATGCCCCATTATCGAGCTTTCCATCACGCCCGGCATGTTAGGAGTGCGGCGTGCATTGTGATACGTGTAACATAGTCGGCGTCTGCGACGCTTGAAGACACGTGTGCAACAATGTCGGTGAGTTTAGAGAAATCAGAGTTGCAAGCACAAAAGGCAGAGTAAAAGAAACTCTGTCTAACAAGCTGTCAACAAAGGGTATCATGCAGATTCCACATGAGCCTGCACGGCATCGCCGCCATGCAGCCACCATGGCCACAGACAATGGCAGCGTAAAAGCAGGTACCAGAACGTCAGAGATATATGCACCTGCTCGCCCGAAGTACGTGCCACGCAAAGGACGATGGGACGAAGGTGAGCAGCCTGCGCCTCGCTTCAAGGTCGGACATCGTGCAGGTTGGGTGCACGCTCCACATCTGCAGCCGGCTTCGCTGATGCAAGTTGGGTGCATGCTAGGTGCTGCCAGGTGCCAGCCTCACTAGGGCCCTCACTAGGGCCTCCATCAGAGTCAGACCACTAGGGACCACTAGCAGGACCACTCAAGATGGTGTTACGGTGCTGTGTGCAGTTATGTTCCCATGCTCATGGCACACGGCACATGGCATGGGCTGCCTTACCACCTTGACCATTGTCTGACCCCTTTGCACCATGCTTGTTGCCCTGCAGTCAAGCTGTGGCAACTTGGCTACAAGCAGGTGAGTGGGCGTTGCTGGTTGACAATGGAATGTGCACAGCACCCGGGTGTGGGAATGCAACCAATGTGCAACCAAGGTCCAGGATGCCTAAGTGCATGCTGGGTCCAGCCTTGCAGACAGCTGGCGTGTGGTGACATAGCAAGACGACGCCACCGCTGCAGCCATGCCCAGATCAAAGCGGCAGGGGCTTATTGCATAGCTGAGCGTCAGGCCCTTGAGCGAAGGATCCTTGCAGACAGCTCCTGGCTTAGTCCTGGACATGCAGCCCCCTAGTCCTGGTGACGCCACCGCTGCGGCCATGACTACAGCTCGGTACCCTGCCTCATCGCATGACTCTCCAGCCATGTTGATGAGCCGATGCTGGTGGAGGCAGTCCCGCCCTGGTCTCCGCATGACTTGGGACATCCTCCACCATGCAGCTTTTGCATCACCTTCTCATCACCGCCGGCACCCCAGCACTCCACGCTGTCATGCATGGCTTGGACAATATGATGTAGAGGGCAGCCAAGCAACTGATGAGCCATCAGGCTGCTGCTGCTGCTGCCGCCAAGGCTCCTGACGCTGCTGCTGCCGCTGCGCTGTGGGCTCCTCTAAGCCATCATCTCATCAGCTCACGAGCATGCGGCCTGACATGCTGCCCAACATGCTGACGCTGGGCTGGGCTGAGTTTAAGCGCATGCGCAGCGCTGGCCACGCCTGGTGCAGTTGGTGCTACCCTGGTGCTGGCCTTTACGCATACGCAGGAGCTGCGACGCACATTGAACCTGGCCACTAATGCCTGCTGCACCGTGGGCATCATGTCCATCTGGGCCTCCTCTGAGGCATACGCCACGCAGGGCCTGGCTTACGGAGGGCCTGTGGTGGTGAGCGGGCTGCATGTCATTCAGGTGCAGGGTAGCTCTCACTCCTCAAAGCACTGGAAAGGGGGACTATGCTGTGAGGGGTAGGCGTTCATGCCAAAGCGCAGTGCTATGGCGGGCCTGTGGTGGTGAGCAGGCTGCCAGGAGCTTGCCAGGATGAGGGTAGCTCTGCTTCCTTGCAACACTGAAAAGGGGGAGTATGCTCTCTATTGATTAGTTAGTATATTAATCCAGTAATCTCTAGTAATAAATCATCATGAAAGAATCATATGGAACAATACACAGTGTAAAGGGACCTTGCCAGGATGAGGGTAGCTCTGCTTCCTTCAAGCACTGGAAGCCCCTCTGCTTCCTCAATCTCGCCGTCTCATCTAGGGTAGGGGTAGGGTGAGGGGGGCATTTGCAAGGGTAGGGGCGAGGCGGGGTCCTCTGGGCTTGCCTGCACCTGCAGCTCCTCGTGTAATGCTCCTGCTGCTCCATGGCTGCACGGGCTACAAGCCTGACATTGAGCTCAAGATTTGAACCCAACTGGTGAAGCACAACCGCCTTGGCGTGCATGGGACTGGGGTGGTAGTGAACTCGCTGCGTTATTTAACCCACTCCCCAGACATCTGCCTTGTGACATAAGGGGTGATGTGCTTACGCCCCTCCTTCGATGAACTCAAGGCAAGAGGAGACTGGAATGGCTACTGAAATGGCCTTCAAAGCCATGCCATGAATCTTTTGATAATAACAGTAAAGTGATATAAACTGTTGTGGACCTCTGTCCTTCAGCGGCCCCTGCTACCCAAAGCCATGATTACAGCACTTGCTTCCTCACAAGCAGGCTGTCATCCTCACAAGCAAGCCCAATGCTCAGTCTTATGCGTTGGCTCTTTCCCCTTGCACAGGTCATCTGGGGATGGGTGCTGGTCAGCTGCTTCTCCATGGCCATTGCGCTGTGCATGGCTGAGCTGGTGTCGGCCTTCCCCACCTCAGGTCAGCTGGGAGGTCAGAGCAGGCAGGCGGGGCCAGCTGCACTCCCACAGTGGACCATGGCCTGGCTCACAGCTCCTAGCACACAGGGTCAAGCCGCACACACAGTCAGCCCTGGCCTGGTGGCTGCCCCTGCCAGGCGGGCTGTACTACTGGAGCTACATGCTGGCGCCTGTGAGGTACCGGCGGCTGGCCTGCTGGATGACCGGCTGGATCAACATGCTGGGCCAGGTGGGTGAGGTTGCCAAGCTTTGCAACAAGGCATGGGACAGGGTAAGGATCTGAGCAGTATGGGTTGGGTTTGGGAGCACCCTGTCAATTGGTAATCATCACCAAGGCTGTGGTAAGTTGAAACCTCCCCCTCCCCCTCCCCCTCCCTTCTGTTTCCCCGCAGACTGATCCACTTCCTCGTATTGCTGTGCAGGTGGCAACAACGGCCGCCCTGGAGCTGATGATCACGAACTTTGTGGCCAGCTTGGTGCAGCTGCACACTCTGGGGCCAGGCGGTGAGCTCACCCACATCACAGCGCGCTTGCACCTAGGGGCTCAGGGACTCAGGGGCCTAGGGGCTGAGGCAAAGGACACTGAGCTGTGCGCTCCGTCAGGTCCAGGCCATGGAGGGGCCAGCCACAGCGCAGCCTCCTTGCTCCTCATCTGCACTGCTCTGCGGCTTAGTCAGGTGCAGGTCAAAACAGGTCCACTACACTGCGCTGCTCACCAGTGTTGGCTTTTGTTTGCCGAGTGGCGTGATGTATAACGCAAACTGGCATGGCTCAGGTTCATACCCTCCAGTCCATAGCTCGACCTTACTTGGCTCAGGTCATACCACATGTCTCGGGTCAAAACGTCGACAATGTTGAAGTCATATCGCAGGTCATAGCGCAAGGCGACCCCCCGAAATATGGCATTTCATAGCGAACGCGATATGTAGCGCTTCCAACTAACAAAACTGACAGCATCTTAGCTCTCAACCTTGAGCCTTCATTGCAGTTGAACACTCAGTGTGAACCCCTACAAAACGGTGTTTTTGCCTGTGTGGAGTTTCCCATGCACATGGCATGAACATGGCTCCCCATGGCCACCTCCAAAGGGCACCTCCGGATGCGATGCTGAACAGCATCGGCCCTTAACGAAACTGACAGCCCAGGTCTGCCCCTCACCTGTACCCTCCCTTAGCATCACCACTGGTAGGTCAAGGCTGCGGCAGGCCCACGACACATGACTCTGGAAGCCGTCCTCACGCAAGACAGGACAGACTTGTAACACAACACTAGACACTCTGCTGCTGGGTGGCGGCCTATGGGCAACCCCCCCTCACACCCGCCACGCCCCCCGCTCCCCTCACTTCCCTCACTCCCCTTACACATGCCTCCCGACACCTCCTGCTGCTTGCAGAGCAGCCTGGGTACGAGATGACCCCCTTGCAGCGGCTGGGTGTCCTGGCTGCGCTGCTGGCAATCCATGCGGCGATAAACAGCATCGGCCCCCGAACCACTCGGATCCTGCTCATCTTCTCAGGCTGGTGGCACGTGGTGGCCACGCCAGCCTTCTGCGCCATGCTGCTCTGCGTGGCCCCAAAGCACCAGAGCCCGGCCTTTGTGTTCACAAAGTGGGTGCCTGGCAGTGAGGCGAGCGGCATCACCAGCCCGCCCTACATCTTCATGGTGGGTGGCCTTGTGGGGTGGCGCTGTGCTCTACATCATGAGCTACCGCGTACACAAAGTGTGCTCTACCATGAGCACCATGGCAAGGCAGGGCAGGGAAGGGCAGGCGGCAGGGCAGGCGGCAGGGCAAACGGCAGGGAAAACGGCAGACGGGCTGTGAGAGGATAAAAGCAGGAAGGCAGGACGGGGCAGGGCAGGGCGAAGTGGGGCGGGATGAGGCAGGGCGGCGCGATGTACTCCCCTGTGCATGTCACGCCACCCTTCTTCCACCAGCGTTGACCGTTGCCCTGCCTTGCCCTGCTCGCGTAGATGGGTCTACTGATGAGCCAGGTGAGGGGGTGAAGGGTGGAAGGGGCAGGGCCCCCTATGCCGTGCTGCAGCCGGTGTCATTTTTACTGGAAGCAGCAGCTTTGCATGCCCTCCCCTCCGCATCTTCCTGTGATGGCCTGCCTACCTGTCCAAGAGTGGAGTGCCAGAGTCCCACGCTGTGCCTGCCTGCCTGCCTGCCTGCCTGCCTGCCTGCCTGCCTGCCTGCCTGCCTGCCTGCCTGCCTGCCTGCCTGCCTGCCTGCCTGCCTGCCTGCCTGCCTGCCTGCCTGCCTGCCTGCCTGCCTGCCTGCCTGCCTGCCTGCCTGCCTGCCTGCCTGCCTGCCTGCCTGCCTGCCTGCCTGCCTGCCTGCCTGCCTGCCTGCCTGCCTGCCTGCCTGCCTGCCTGCCTGCCTGCCTGCCTGCCTGCCTGCCTGCCTGCCTGCCTGCCTGCCTGCCTGCCTGCCTGCCTGCCTGCCTGCCTGCCTGCCTGCCTGCCTGCCTGCCTGCCTGCCTGCCTGCCTGCCTGCCTGCCTGCCTGCCTGCCTGCCTGCCTGCCTGCCTGCCTGCCTGCCTGCCTGCCTGCCTGCCTGCCTGCCTGCCTGCCTGCCTGCCTGCCTGCCTGCCTGCCTGCCTGCCTGCCTGCCTGCCTGCCTGCCTGCCTGCCTGCCTGCCTGCCTGCCTGCCTGCCTGCCTGCCTGCCTGCCTGCCTGCCTGCCTGCCTGCCTGCCTGCCTGCCTGCCTGCCTGCCTGCCTGCCTGCCTGCCTGCCTGCCTGCCTGCCTGCCTGCCTGCCTGCCTGCCTGCCTGCCTGCCTGCCTGCCTGCCTGCCTGCCTGCCTGCCTGCCTGCCTGCCTGCCTGCCTGCCTGCCTGCCTGCCTGCCTGCCTGCCTGCCTGCCTGCCTGCCTGCCTGCCTGCCTGCCTGCCTGCCTGCCTGCCTGCCTGCCTGCCTGCCTGCCTGCCTGCCTGCCTGCCTGCCTGCCTGCCTGCCTGCCTGCCTGCCTGCCTGCCTGCCTGCCTGCCTGCCTGCCTGCCTGCCTGCCTGCCTGCCTGCCTGCCTGCCTGCCTGCCTGCCTGCCTGCCTGCCTGCCTGCCTGCCTGCCTGCCTGCCTGCCTGCCTGCCTGCCTGCCTGCCTGCCTGCCTGCCTGCCTGCCTGCCTGCCTGCCTGCCTGCCTGCCTGCCTGCCTGCCTGCCTGCCTGCCTGCCTGCCTGCCTGCCTGCCTGCCTGCCTGCCTGCCTGCCTGCCTGCCTGCCTGCCTGCCTGCCTGCCTGCCTGCCTGCCTGCCTGCCTGCCTGCCTGCCTGCCTGCCTGCCTGCCTGCCTGCCTGCCTGCCTGCCTGCCTGCCTGCCTGCCTGCCTGCCTGCCTGCCTGCCTGCCTGCCTGCCTGCCTGCCTGCCTGCCTGCCTGCCTGCCTGCCTGCCTGCCTGCCTGCCTGCCTGCCTGCCTGCCTGCCTGCCTGCCTGCCTGCCTGCCTGCCTGCCTGCCTGCCTGCCTGCCTGCCTGCCTGCCTGCCTGCCTGCCTGCCTGCCTGCCTGCCTGCCTGCCTGCCTGCCTGCCTGCCTGCCTGCCTGCCTGCCTGCCTGCCTGCCTGCCTGCCTGCCTGCCTGCCTGCCTGCCTGCCTGCCTGCCTGCCTGCCTGCCTGCCTGCCTGCCTGCCTGCCTGCCTGCCTGCCTGCCTGCCTGCCTGCCTGCCTGCCTGCCTGCCTGCCTGCCTGCCTGCCTGCCTGCCTGCCTGCCTGCCTGCCTGCCTGCCTGCCTGCCTGCCTGCCTGCCTGCCTGCCTGCCTGCCTGCCTGCCTGCCTGCCTGCCTGCCTGCCTGCCTGCCTGCCTGCCTGCCTGCCTGCCTGCCTGCCTGCCTGCCTGCCTGCCTGCCTGCCTGCCTGCCTGCCTGCCTGCCTGCCTGCCTGCCTGCCTGCCTGCCTGCCTGCCTGCCTGCCTGCCTGCCTGCCTCCCTGCCTGCCTGCCTCCCTGCCTCCCTGCCTCCCTGCCTCCCTGCCTCCCTGCCTCCCTGCCTCCCTGCCTCCCTGCCTCCCTGCCTCCCTGCCTCCTGCCTGCCTGCCTGCCTGCCTGCCTGCCTGCCTGCCTGCCTGCCTGCCTGCCTGCCTGCCTGCCTGCCTGCCTGCCTGCCTGCCTGCCTGCCTGCCTGCCTGCCTGCCTCCCTGCCTCCCTGCCTCCCTGCCTCCCTGCCTCCCTGCCTCCCTGCCTCCCTGCCTCCCTGCCTCCCTGCCTCCCTGCCTCCCTGCCTCCCTGCCTCCCTGCCTCCCTGCCTCCCTGCCTCCCTGCCTCCCTGCCTCCCTGCCTCCCTGCCTCCCTGCCTCCCTGCCTCCCTGCCTCCCTGCCTCCCTGCCTCCCTGCCTCCCTGCCTCCCTGCCTCCCTGCCTCCCTGCCTCCCTGCCTCCCTGCCTCCCTGCCTCCCTGCCTCCCTGCCTCCCTGCCTCCCTGCCTCCCTGCCTCCCTGCCTCCCTGCCTCCCTGCCTCCCTGCCTCCCTGCCTCCCTGCCTCCCTGCCTCCCTGCCTCCCTGCCTCCCTGCCTCCCTGCCTCCCTGCCTCCCTGCCTCCCTGCCTCCCTGCCTCCCTGCCTCCCTGCCTCCCTGCCTCCCTGCCTCCCTGCCTCCCTGCCTCCCTGCCTCCCTGCCTCCCTGCCTCCCTGCCTCCCTGCCTCCCTGCCTCCCTGCCTCCCTGCCTCCCTGCCTCCCTGCCTCCCTGCCTCCCTGCCTCCCTGCCTCCCTGCCTCCCTGCCTCCCTGCCTCCCTGCCTCCCTGCCTCCCTGCCTCCCTGCCTCCCTGCCTCCCTGCCTCCCTGCCTCCCTGCCTCCCTGCCTCCCTGCCTCCCTGCCTCCCTGCCTCCCTGCCTCCCTGCCTCCCTGCCTCCCTGCCTCCCTGCCTCCCTGCCTCCCTGCCTCCCTGCCTCCCTGCCTCCCTGCCTCCCTGCCTCCCTGCCTCCCTGCCTCCCTGCCTCCCTGCCTCCCTGCCTCCCTGCCTCCCTGCCTCCCTGCCTCCCTGCCTCCCTGCCTCCCTGCCTCCCTGCCTCCCTGCCTCCCTGCCTCCCTGCCTCCCTGCCTCCCTGCCTCCCTGCCTCCCTGCCTCCCTGCCTCCCTGCCTCCCTGCCTCCTGCCTCCCTGCCTCCCTGCCTCCCTGCCTCCCTGCCTCCCTGCCTCCCTGCCTCCCTGCCTCCCTGCCTCCCTGCCTCCCTGCCTCCCTGCCTCCCTGCCTCCCTGCCTCCCTGCCTCCCTGCCTCCCTGCCTCCCTGCCTCCCTGCCTCCCTGCCTCCCTGCCTCCCTGCCTCCCTGCCTCCCTGCCTCCCTGCCTCCCTGCCTCCCTGCCTCCCTGCCTCCCTGCCTCCCTGCCTCCCTGCCTCCCTGCCTCCCTGCCTCCCTGCCTCCCTGCCTCCCTGCCTCCCTGCCTCCCTGCCTCCCTGCCTCCCTGCCTCCCTGCCTCCCTGCCTCCCTGCCTCCCTGCCTCCCTGCCTCCCTGCCTCCCTGCCTCCCTGCCTCCCTGCCTGCCTGCCTGCCTGCCTGCCTGCCTGCCTGCCTGCCTGCCTGCCTGCCTGCCTGCCTGCCTGCCTGCCTGCCTGCCTGCCTGCCTGCCTGCCTGCCTGCCTGCCTGCCTGCCTGCCTGCCTGCCTGCCTGCCTGCCTGCCTGCCTGCCTGCCTGCCTGCCTGCCTGCCTGCCTGCCTGCCTGCCTGCCTGCCTGCCTGCCTGCCTGCCTGCCTGCCTGCCTGCCTGCCTGCCTGCCTGCCTGCCTGCCTGCCTGCCTGCCTGCCTGCCTGCCTGCCTGCCTGCCTGCCTGCCTGCCTGCCTGCCTGCCTGCCTGCCTGCCTGCCTGCCTGCCTGCCTGCCTGCCTGCCTGCCTGCCTGCCTGCCTGCCTGCCTGCCTGCCTGCCTGCCTGCCTGCCTGCCTGCCTGCCTGCCTGCCTGCCTGCCTGCCTGCCTGCCTGCCTGCCTGCCTGCCTGCCTGCCTGCCTGCCTGCCTGCCTGCCTGCCTGCCTGCCTGCCTGCCTGCCTGCCTGCCTGCCTGCCTGCCTGCCTGCCTGCCTGCCTGCCTGCCTGCCTGCCTGCCTGCCTGCCTGCCTGCCTGCCTGCCTGCCTGCCTGCCTGCCTGCCTGCCTGCCTGCCTGCCTGCCTGCCTGCCTGCCTGCCTGCCTGCCTGCCTGCCTGCCTGCCTGCCTGCCTGCCTGCCTGCCTGCCTGCCTGCCTGCCTGCCTGCCTGCCTGCCTGCCTGCCTGCCTGCCTGCCTGCCTGCCTGCCTGCCTGCCTGCCTGCCTGCCTGCCTGCCTGCCTGCCTGCCTGCCTGCCTGCCTGCCTGCCTGCCTGCCTGCCTGCCTGCCTGCCTGCCTGCCTGCCTGCCTGCCTGCCTGCCTGCCTGCCTGCCTGCCTGCCTGCCTGCCTGCCTGCCTGCCTGCCTGCCTGCCTGCCTGCCTGCCTGCCTGCCTGCCTGCCTGCCTGCCTGCCTGCCTGCCTGCCTGCCTGCCTGCCTGCCTGCCTGCCTGCCTGCCTGCCTGCCTGCCTGCCTGCCTGCCTGCCTGCCTGCCTGCCTGCCTGCCTGCCTGCCTGCCTGCCTGCCTGCCTGCCTGCCTGCCTGCCTGCCTGCCTGCCTGCCTGCCTGCCTGCCTGCCTGCCTGCCTGCCTGCCTGCCTGCCTGCCTGCCTGCCTGCCTGCCTGCCTGCCTGCCTGCCTGCCTGCCTGCCTGCCTGCCTGCCTGCCTGCCTGCCTGCCTGCCTGCCTGCCTGCCTGCCTGCCTGCCTGCCTGCCTGCCTGCCTGCCTGCCTGCCTGCCTGCCTGCCTGCCTGCCTGCCTGCCTGCCTGCCTGCCTGCCTGCCTGCCTGCCTGCCTGCCTGCCTGCCTGCCTGCCTGCCTGCCTGCCTGCCTGCCTGCCTGCCTGCCTGCCTGCCTGCCTGCCTGCCTGCCTGCCTGCCTGCCTGCCTGCCTGCCTGCCTGCCTGCCTGCCTGCCTGCCTGCCTGCCTGCCTGCCTGCCTGCCTGCCTGCCTGCCTGCCTGCCTGCCTGCCTGCCTGCCTGCCTGCCTGCCTGCCTGCCTGCCTGCCTGCCTGCCTGCCTGCCTGCCTGCCTGCCTGCCTGCCTGCCTGCCTGCCTGCCTGCCTGCCTGCCTGCCTGCCTGCCTGCCTGCCTGCCTGCCTGCCTGCCTGCCTGCCTGCCTGCCTGCCTGCCTGCCTGCCTGCCTGCCTGCCTGCCTGCCTGCCTGCCTGCCTGCCTGCCTGCCTGCCTGCCTGCCTGCCTGCCTGCCTGCCTGCCTGCCTCCCTGCCTGCCTCCCTGCCTGCCTGCCTCCCTGCCTCCCTGCCTGCCTGCCTCCCTGCCTGCCTGCCTGCCTGCCTGCCCTGCCTCCCTGCCTCCCTGCCTCCCTGCCTCCCTGCCTCCCTGCCTCCCTGCCTCCCTGCCTCCCTGCCTCCCTGCCTCCCTGCCTCCCTGCCTCCCTGCCTCCCTGCCTCCCTGCCTCCCTGCCTCCCTGCCTCCCTGCCTCCCTGCCTCCCTGCCTCCCTGCCTCCCTGCCTCCCTGCCTCCCTGCCTCCCTGCCTCCCTGCCTCCCTGCCTCCCTGCCTCCCTGCCTCCCTGCCTCCCTGCCTCCCTGCCTCCCTGCCTCCCTGCCTCCCTGCCTCCCTGCCTCCCTGCCTCCCTGCCTCCCTGCCTCCCTGCCTCCCTGCCTCCCTGCCTCCCTGCCTCCCTGCCTCCCTGCCTCCCTGCCTCCCTGCCTCCCTGCCTCCCTGCCT
>JASKMD010000023.1:1260819-1285819 GCA_030144725.1 Haematococcus lacustris | reverse complement strand
GCCCCCAGCCAGCTCTCCTCCTGGACAGTGGGCCAGCACCCGCCCCTGGGGTGGGCGGCGGGGTGGGGCTGCAGGGGCAGGCGCCTCAGGGGCAGGGGTCCCGGCCGCAGGGGCTGGGGCAGGGTCTGACAGCGCAGGGCTCTCTAGGCCTGGGCGGGGCTTCCGGGCCCCTGCTGCTAGTCACACCTCTCACACCTGCCCAGCCTGCACTGCCCCAGCCTGCCCCGGCCCCGGTCCCTGGCTCTGCCCCCTGCCCTGCCCCTGCTGCCGCCAGTGTTCTAGCCAGTGGCAGCCCAGCCAGGGTCAGCAGCATGACGGCGGGGGGAGGGGCGGGGGGAGGCCCCCCTGCTGCTGCTCCCCCCCTTGGGGCCTGGGGCAGCATGGGCTTGGTGGCTCGGCCGGCCCCTTGGGCTGCCAAGGGCGGGCAGCCCAGGTCAGCAGGTCTGCTGCACTCTGCCCTGCGGCCCGCCGCGCCCCCAACCCTGGTCAGCGCCGTGGCTGGCAAGGGGGTGGCAGACCCAGCTGGTGGGGGGCCTGCTCCCATGATCATCATGGGGCGCAGGGTCGAGTGACCATGTGAGGGTTGTTAATGTGTGACGCACAAACTTGTAGTAGTGTCATCATGGCGCTTCGAGAGGTGCCTAGTCTACCGGTGTAAGAGGAGAGCACCGGGCAGAAAATCTTGAATGCATGGTAGAAAAGCATGGACAGCACGGCCCAGTGTCATGCAAGACATGACAGCCCAGTGCCATGCGTCACGGCAGCACAAGCTGTGCAGCACCAACAAGGGAGCGGTCAGCTTCAGTATCCTCTTTGTTCAACCGAGCATGCCCTCTCTCTCAACCTCGGTAACATGATATTCAGCTCCTTCAACATACAGCACGGATTGCAGTTAAACACAGGCTGTGAAACTACACCTGAAAAGGCTACCGCGTCCTAGCACGCCAGCTCCACCTCTACCTGGCGAGTGTGCCTCCATGACTGGCTCGAGCTCTTGTACTGCAAATTGTAGCTCTTGCTCACATACCACCGTTTCATGGTCCTGACAGTCACCAGGGCGATCCAATTCAACACTTGATCTTACAGTGGCAGTTAGAAAGCCGAGGCAACCAGCTTTGCTTGGCAACACGTCAATTCTGGGCTGCACAACCTGTAAGGTAAGGCTCTTTGACCAAGCTCCTCTACTCAGGCTCAGCTGTTGCCAGTCAAGCCAACATGGTCTGAATGCATCGATGCCTGAACAATGCAAGCCAGCAGCTATATGTACAAGCCCATTGGGGCACAGCACCACACACACCTTGTCATCAACAAACCCCTTGTCATCGACGAACCCCTTGTCATCGACGCACACACAACATGGTCTGGCATAACTCAACGTAGTCTGGATTAAGTCAACGTGGTCATAAGCAAACTAGTCAGTGCAAGTGGCTCCGTTGGATTGCCTCCTTTCCACCACCACCACCCCAATCCACCGTTGGACGTGACAGCTGTCCCGCACAGATCGCTGGTTATGCCCGCTCATGTCGCAGCACCCTTTCGGGCCTTGCGTGCAGCAGGAGCCTTGCGTGCGGTGCGAGGTTTCTTCACGGGTGACTTCTTCACAGGCTTGGCTGTCGCAGTGCTCCTTTTCGGTGCGGCCTTCTTCACGGCACCTGCGCACGGCCGCACCGGCGTAAGTGACCCGCAGCGCCCGCGGCGTCAATTCCTAGGCGCTCCACTCAGTTTATCAGGAGGTGTGAGGCCGCTTGCGGCGCAGGTCCTACTATAAACCCATCAGTTGCAGCTAGGGCTGCGATAAAGTCGCGAACAGCCTGTCTTGCCTCTCCAACTCACCAGCTACTCTCGCGCTGCTCCTTGTTCTCATGGGCGCGGCCTTCACCTTCGGTGCTGCAGCGTTTTTTCCCACCATTTGTCTTCTTATGTTGCCGGGGTTTCACAAAGCCGGGGTACGGGGCTGACGGTGTTAGCGGCAAGCGGGCGGAACGACCGGTGTTAACTGTGATGTTTTAAGATTTTTCATTGTTTCGCTTGCATGCTTGTCACTCTCTTGAGTGTCAACGCCAACGTTTACGCAGCGTGCGAGGCAGCGTTACGATAGCGCTAGTCACTAGCATACAGGCCTGAGTGATGTTACATGCAGGATGTTGACAAGGTCCTCAGTCTAGTGCTGATGATGGACGAACCTATACTCGAGCATCTTTAGCTCTGGACCTTCTTCGCTTGACCGGCAGCAGTGGCCATGTCAAGCTGGCTGGCAGGCCCCTCTGTGTCCCCGCAAAAGTGTATCTCAAAAACTGTTGAGAACATTATACAGCATGGCCACGCCTCCCACCTCCAAAACTAACAGCCTTTGTTTGCAGCTGCTCAGGTCAACCCTTTGCCCTATTATGATGCCAACACCATGCCCAGTCTCATTGAGCCGCCAGCTGTGAAGTCAAGGAGGTCATGGGTCATGCTGTGGAGTGGGTGTTGCATGGCAACATGGCAAAAGTTGCATATTCTCGCTCATGTGTCAGCACTTCGTCACATGCCACACGGCGTTATGTCGACAGTCACCTTTCATGCCCCTTGCATGACCACATGTCCCCCTCCATGAAGCAACGTGTCATACATACATCACACCTCCTGTTGAGTCCCCCCCATGACCTCACCACACCTACTAATAACAGCAGCGGAAACCCACCATCAATACCATCAACGTGCTCCGGTTTTACATAGACTTTGAATCAGCAGCTACAGCCCTGAGGCATACTTCATGATCGCAGTCTTCAGTGGCCCAGCAGCATTCAGCAGGCCCAGCCCCAGGTTCCTTGCTGCTGCAAACGGTGCAGACTGCATGGCAAAGGTCTGCCTCAGGCCATCCAAGCTTGCGGTCATGGCCAAGCTTGCACGGCGCCTAGGGGCATCATACTCCTCCTGCAGCCACCCATCAACCACACAGCAACGCAGCTGCTGCCTGGCTCAGCGTCAGTGGCCAATTGTGTGACTGGGGCGTGTGGGTGTGACAATCGAAGGGGCAGGCACCAGCAAGCCAGGCATGGAAGGGAGGAAGGCTGGGGTCAAGTGTGGCTATGAGTGTGGCAGCTGCTGTCTCGCACACCTCCAGCAGCACAGCGTCACCAGGGTCTTGGCCAACCTGACGGGCTCGGGCCAGGGCCTGGGACAGCTGCCAGGCATCTGCCAAGCCCAGGTTCACGCCCTGACCGGCTAGGGGGTGCACTGCGTGTGCTGCATCCCCTATGAGGGCCAGCCGGGGGGCGACGTACCTGCAGCAGGTGCAGGCATGGCGTGGACTTGCCAGCTGGACATCATGCGGGGAGGGGGAGGGGGAGGGGGAGGGGGAGGGGGAGGGGGAGGGGGAGGGGGAGGGGGAGGGGGAGGGGGAGGGGGAGGGGGAGGGGGAGGGGGAGGGGGAGGGGGAGGGGAGGGGGAGGGGGAGGGGGAGGGGGAGGGGGAGGGGAGGGGGAGGGGGAGGGGGAGGGGGAGGGGGAGGGGGAGGGGGAGGGGGAGGGGGAGGGGGAGGGGGAGGGGGAGGGGGAGGGGGAGGGGGAGGGGGAGGGGGAGGGGGAGGGGGAGGGGGAGGGGGAGGGGGAGGGGGAGGGGGAGGGGGAGGGGGAGGGGAGGGGAGGGGGAGGGGGAGGGGGAGGGGGAGGGGGAGGGGGAGGGGGAGGGGGAGGGGGAGGGGGAGGGGGAGGGGAGGGGGAGGGGGAGGGGGAGGGGGAGGGGGAGGGGGAGGGGGGAGGGGGAGGGGGAGGGGGAGGGGGAGGGGGAGGGGAGGGGGAGGGGGAGGGGAGGGGGAGGGGGAGGGGAGGGGGAGGGGGAGGGGGAGGGGGAGGGGGAGGGGGAGGGGGAGGGGGAGGGGGAGGGGGAGGGGGAGGGGGAGGGGGAGGGGGAGGGGGAGGGGGAGGGGGAGGGGGAGGGGAGGGGACACGCCCTGAGGAAAACTCAAATTTTGACGAACGGAGCCCATAGGCCACGGATAGCAGTTGCGCCTGGTGCGTTGCAATCAGCTGTGACACGTCCTGCGGAAATTCAAATGTTTTTCGCACATCATCGTACAGGCCATCCCAGCATGTAAGGCTTGCACCGCTGGGCTCAGCGCCCGGATGTCCACCTCCGTAGCCTGCCAAGAATCTGGACCAAGCGTAGCCTAGAGAACTGTCCAGTCGACGGAGTGCGGTACAATAGACCCCATGCGCATTGCAAAGCTTCTAATCGCTTAAGCGCTGACTTTCGTGCTCCTTGCAAGTGGAGCGACCGACGATGCCAGTGAGAACATTGACTCTTGTCTCGCTGCATAGCTGCTAAAATGAACGCGTGGGACTCATAAATTGTGGACCCGACTGCGACCATGCAGAACTGCTGCAAACCCGGCCCCCTGTCCAGCCTCAGCGAATGTAAAGCTGAAAACATACCTGTCTGCTCGTCATGGCACAAGGTACGCAATAGATTAGGTTGCATGATGATGCATACAGTGTGTGCATCTTGGCAGGGAATGTGGTACATGATGTGGTGTCACATGGCACATGTGTAACATTTAGGCCTGAAACTTGTGTGGTGTTATGACAGTGCTCATAGCAACCACTTGCCGCAGTTTCATCTAAAGGTAATATTGCAGGCAATTACAGCATAGTTTCAACCGCAGACTCCATTGCTATGGATGATGTCGTTGCCCAACAACACACCACATGCAGCACCTGCTATGTGTGCATTGCAGGTGCATATCCTGCGTTTGCGAATCTCAACAACTTCGTGCAGATGGAGGTCGTGTCATTTCTACAGGTCAGAGCACCATTAAACATTGCTCATAGTGCATGTGCATCAAGTGCATCCAGCAGCCCACAGACTGTCTTTGCTGGAGGACCACGGCCTACTACACCCCACAACTGCCTCAATTGATCTAGGCTGAGGGGCTGCGAGTGTGCGGTATGGCGTGGTGCTGCACAGCCGGCTGCGCCGAGTGCTGTGAGGGCTGGGCTGGGTAGGGCTGCAGCAGCCGCTGGCGGCAGGTGCTGAGGGCTGGGCTTGGCTGGTGCTGCAGCAGCCGCGCCCTGGTGCTGAGGGGGCTGGGGGGTCTGGGTGCGGCAGCAGCAGCTGCGCTGGTGCGGGGGGGGGCTGGAGGCGGGACGGAGTGGCCACGGAACATTTCAGTACAAGCAGCTCCTGCCCTCTCCTTGCTTTGCCATCCCATGCAAGGGCGCAGTAGCCAGTACCTCTGGCCTCACCTGCACACCACAATGCACATTAGCATCCTGCGTGATCCTATCAATCATGTGTAATCTGCTCTGCTGTCGCGGTTTTTATGGCTGCTTTACTTACGTGCTTGGCCTTCGGTGACTTGGCAATGCAGAGGCCTGCTAACTTCTGGCGCATGGGATAGACACCTCCTGCTGCTGCCCTGGTGCCATGACAGCAACAGCTGCCCTGCAAGTGCCTTGGGTCATTGCCCTTGACCACCAGCCCGGCTGTCACGCACACTGCAGCGCGGAGGAGCGTCGCGGTGTAATGTGGGGCATGGTCAACCCTGCCCCTGTGGCTGCGGCAGCCTCACCCTTCGAGGTGTTTCTAGGTGCACGACCTGCTGCAGCGCGTAGTGGGGCATGAATCCTGGTGGCTCATGAGGTCCTCGACAACACTGGTGATCCCCAATAGCCTGACAATCCAACTGACCCCGATCTGAGCCACCCGGGCCCCGCTGGATTGGCGCAAGCTGCTGACCCCACTTGGTACGCATTGCGCACAGGGTCAGGCCAGCGGCGAGTCATGGGCCACTCAATGGGTAGGTAAGTCTGCGCGATGGCTTTTGCCCTGACAAGCTGCTTTTTGTCAGCCTGGTGTCCTGCCGCAGCTGCAGCCTGCGTCCACGCGTGTCAGCTCGCCATGGGCGGGGCAGAGGTGTCGCGTCACATGAGGACTGCGCTGCCGGCTTTGCGAGGTAGTGGAGATGCACATCCGTTGACACCAGCGGTGGGTGCACTAGTCAACACATGCAATGCACACATGGGAGCATTTTTGCATGTGTTGCATACGACTTGTGTGCATGACATGCATGCATGCATGCAAAGATGGCAGATGGTATGGCAGAAAGCTGTAGTGATTGTAAAGATGAGGAGGTGCAGATGCAGTTGTTTTGTTGGATAAGCTAAGATTCAAATCATAGAATGTAAGTACCTTCTTCACGTACATGTGGCGGACAGGTGCAGCACAACCGGTGCCTGGTGCTCATGGGGCTGGGCGGACAGGTGCGGCACCACCGCTGCCGGTGCTGATGGGGCTGGGCCAAGTTGTGCTGAGAGCGAGTGGGGGATGGTGCCCACTGCCCCAGCCCCATACCCTGCCCTCCTGCCCCCTCCCCACCACCACCCCTGCTGTTGCTGCTGCTGTTGTTGCCCGGCGCTGGGCCAAGTGGCTGAGAGCGAGTGGGGGATGGTGCCCACTGCCCCAGCCCCACACCCTGCCCTCCTGCCCCCTCCCCACCACCACCCCTGCTCGGCTGCTGCTGCTGTTGTTGCCCGGTGAGTGTGGGCAAATGCTAGCCTCCACCTTCAACCGTTGCACACACTTATAGTGGGCCACATGGGGGAGGCGCATTGCCTCACACCCAGCTCGGAGTGTGTTGTCCACAAGGGTGGCTGGCCCTAGAGCATCACCACGCGCTGGGCCGCTAAGTTTAGAAGCATCACGTACTTCCCAGATAGCGTCTGTCCCCTCCACATTAGGTGCCACGCATAAAGCTGTCCATGCTTGCCATCTGCCTATCACGCATGGTGCAGTCGACACCGTGCAAAGAACGCATCGGTCTAACTTCACCACAATGCCCTCAAGCAGCACGGACCGGCCTTTAAGGGGATCTGGGAACGTAGGCATGCACCTGCAGAGCACACACAGCAAGTGATGCATGGGATGTATTGTTGGGCAATGACATCATCCATGGCATTGCAGTCTGCGGTTATAATTATGCTGTAGTTGCCTGCAATTTTACCTTTAGATGAAATCACGGCAGGGAGTTGATATGAGCACTGTCAGCACACCACACAAGTTTCAGGCCTACTGGTTACACATGTGCCATGTGACACCTCGTAGTGTGTGACATGATATGAATCCCTGCCATGTTCACTCACTGAAAGCATTGTGGTGCAGCCTAACCCATCGCGTACCTTATGCTAAAGTGGAGCTGACCGTGTAGTTTCAATTCAGAACTCGCCCAGGCTGGACCGGGGGCCGGGTTTGCAGCAGCCCTGCATGGTCGCGGTCGGGGCCA
The DNA here is from genome assembly GCA_030144725.1 of Haematococcus lacustris. Classification (NCBI taxonomy): domain Eukaryota; kingdom Viridiplantae; phylum Chlorophyta; class Chlorophyceae; order Chlamydomonadales; family Haematococcaceae; genus Haematococcus; species Haematococcus lacustris. The sequence continues at coordinate 1,278,558 of JASKMD010000023.1, read as the reverse complement.
CGGTTAGTTAAGCTCACGCGCTCATTTCTGCAGCTACGCATCGGAACAAAAGCGGAATGTTCTTACTGACAGCTAACCCAGCCGACGACATGTGTTAGGCAAAAGGTCACAACTCGAGCACGGGGCTACGTGGGGCTCACCGCAGCACCTCTAGCCTTCCAGCTATGACCCAAACAAGCTATGATTCGAGGGGTCGACTTTGGCGGGCGCAAGGAATAATCAAGGGACAGCCCTGACTAGACCTATGCAGCAAGCGGGTGCAAAAATTGCGGCACGCGGTGGCCTGGTGGGCCCATGCTGGCCCATTCGAACATTTTCTCAGGGGTGTCACAGCTGAGTTGCAATCGTACTTTTGCGCTGTATCCCGCTGATGGTTGTGCCTGGCCTGAAGCCTGTGGCGCCCTCCACATTGAATGTGCTTGAGACGCAAGCTTGCTACTGGAGGCTTGTAGTTGTAAGGTCGCACGGGTCAGAATGCCTATCGCAGCACCGTGCACTGTCACGTGACTGCCCAGTCGAGCGCGACGGTGGCTGGAGGTGCATCTATAGTCCTAGTTCTATCTAGTAAGTGGCGCAGCACCATCAAACGCGACATGCCCCATGCCTTGACTGACCGGAATTCGGTGTTCCTGTGACCGGCGCCAGGCACTAGCAAGGGCTCCATCCGCGACCCTTGTCACACACATGTGTCCGTAGCAAGCACATCTACATAATAGGTAAGATTGTTGCAACATGCAAGTGAGGTGTGAGTGATAGCTTCACAGCAAGCCCATGGCACGCCCAGCCATGCCACAGCCATGAGAACTAATAAAACCGTATGCCACTTTGCTAGTGGCCTGTTATCACCCCAATGAAACTACAGCCCAAGTTTCATGTGGCAGTGACGATGCGTTCAGCACTAACATGGGTATGCAGCCCCCCGACCTCATGTCCTCTCACTACCACCATGTGCCATCCTATTTGGTTGCAGGAAGGCATGCCAAGGTGTCTATGTTGAGGTGTGTGATGGCAATCATGGGTCTAGTTGGTGACAGGTGACATGTGCATCGCTAGAGCATCCAACCAGTTAGCTATGTGCATGTTCCGCACGGGCTTCACGGTGGGCTGCCCATTGCCCACCACAGCCCACAACTCTTGCAGCTGGTTTTTCAGCAACTTTGAGGTGGTTGGTGGCAGCTTGTTGCTAGCTAGCTTGCAGCGGTACAAAGCTACTGCCTGCAGGTGCCTGCCCTTATCTGCAGCCTTGTCCGCTGCATACTGCTTTGCCTCCTCTTGCTGCATGGTGGCTGTTTGCCCACAGGCTGACCGTGCCTCTAAAGATGCCAGGCTGATAGTGATGGACCCCACGCTTCTCTTGCAGACCGATGTGGAGGTGGCAACACCGGCTGTGGGTGAGGGGGTGGCAGCGGCAGCGGCAGCTACGGGAGAGGGGTGGGCAGTGGCGATCGAGGGTGATGCTATGCCAAAGAAGGCTACAGCTGCAGCCTGCTTGTCCTCCTTGCGTTGACGCTTGGCCACCCTGTCCTCCACCCTGCTCTGTGCTAGGCTCTCCCGTGTGATGTGAGGCACCCAGGTGTCCAAATCCTCAATGTGCGCCTTGACGTGAGCTGCCACCTGTTCTGGACTCATTTTCTCCACGCCGCTGCTGCTCAACGGCTTCAATGCTGTCTCGCACGCTGCGTTGGTGATGTGGGCTGGTTTGTACAGGAGAGCAAGGAGCTCCTCCAAGCGGGAAGACAATACGCCAAGGAGGTACGTGCGCTGCAAAAGGCAGGCGCCAAGGGGTGGGAGGGCTGAAGGTGTTGTTGTGTAGCGTTGCATGCTTGTGGGCAGGTTGTGGGCATGTGCGTGAGCAAGCATGTGCGCATGTGCATGTGTAGCCACTAGAATCTGCCCCTTGCCCACTTTGTCCCATGCCCTTGTCCCTACCAGCAAGTCACCGACAAGCTCCTTTGATGGTGGCCTCTCGAACATGTCCATGCCACCACAACTGAAATGCCCCAACACTGCCCATGCCGCTCGTTGCCGGGCTGTGCTGTCAGTGTCCCCCAGCTGGGCAAAGCGGTACGGCATCAGGTCCAAGAAGCCCATACGATGGCAGTAGTACCGGCGGGTCAAGGCCTGTCCCTCCTGAGGTGGGGCGCACACGCGGTGAAGGAGTGCGAGCTCCTGGTCATGGCGTGTATGCCACTGGCAAAAATGTATGCTGCTGCCTGCCTGCCCCCCACAGCAGGTAGGGTTGGAAGAAGCAACGGTTTAAGCCAGCCAGTGCGGCGCACTGCACCATGACGTCAGGTGAGAGGGTCAAGAGCCGTTGCAGCTCTAGAAGATTAGTGTGAGAGGGTGTGCCCTTGGCACTGGCTGAAGTCGCTGCGATGCGCACGTCCAACACATGCACAATCTCGGCATGGTGCTGGCAGCAATAGATGGCTATCCTGGCATACGACAGCCACCGTGTGCCAACGGCCTCCTCCACTAGGGGCATGCCTTCTGGCAGGTCCTTGCGCAGCTCTGCACTGATGTGGTCAAGCACCCAGAACAGAGCCTGTGTTGTAGCCGGTCCGTTGATACAGCTGACTCTGTCCTGCTCAAAGGCGTGCTTGGCTGTGTTGTGCAGGATGTGACAGAGACAGTGGATGGCGTAGACGGGGTGATCCTGGATGCCCTCGTCTTGAAGCATGTTGGACAAGTGGGTCGCAACGCTGTTGTGGATGCCGACGTTGGCGTTGCAGCTGTCCACCACCACAAACAAAACCCTCAAGCCCCCAGAGCCCAACAGCCACCATGCACTGCTTGATTGCTGCTGCCTGTGACAAGGCAGTCTTGCTTGTGGGGCGGAAGCAGCCAACCGTGAACTCCAGTGGGTGGCCGGCAGTCGTAGTGACTTGGTATGGTTGGTGGGCATCAGCGGGTGGGCCAGCGGGTGGGCCAGCGGGTGGGGCAGCGGGGTGGGCCAGCGGGTGGGCCAGCGGGTGGGTCAGCGGGTGGGGCAGTGGGTGGGGCAGTGGGTGGGCCAGGCATGGGCATTGCATGCTGGCATTTCAGCACCAGCAGCTCTTTGCCCCTCTTAGCCTTCCCATCCCATGCTAAGGCACCGTAGCCTATGTGCCTGGCATCTCCTGCACAACAGAGCATGGAGGGTGGGTCATGGTGGGTGGCATAGAGGGTGTCATGGAGGGTGGCATAGATGGAGGGTGTGTTATGTCAACCCACGTGCCACATCAGTGGGTGTGACACATCAGTGGGTGTGCCACATCAGTGGGTGGTTCGTGCACTACTCACGTGCTTGTCCCTTGGTGACAGCATGGGCAATAGCCTCCGTGCCGCGGCCATAAGTCCGGGCACTTGGGACGGACACCGTCAGTTGCTGTCCAGCAGCCATAACAGCAAAGGCGCCATGCAACGCTTTGGGCATTGCGTTGAAGGAGAGCCCAGTGTCGACCTTCATCTTTAAGGCTCTCATGAGGTGTAGCGGGTCAAACCAGCCTCTGGGCCCTGCTCCCTTGCGTGGCTCCTCTAGGTGCAGGAGCTGCCCCGGTTGTGACTGGGTATTGCTACCCGCCGCTGCCCTTGCCTTGTTACATCCACCACCCTTCCCCTGCCCTGGTGCCAGGAGTCCAGCTGTGCTTAGCAGCTGCCTCATTTGATGTGGGCTTTTCACATGCTTGATGGCAAGCTGGGCAATGGTTGCATGCTTGCTTGTTGGCATGATCACAGAGGTGGACCGCTGCCTTGTTAGCTGCAATCGCAGGTGGCGCACCTGCCGCCGCAGTGCCTCTGCTGCCTGGGAAAGGTGGTGCCGGCGGAAGGGGTGGTGGGTGTAGGAGGAGGGGTTGGAGGAGGGGTGGGGCTGATGCTTGGAGGAGTTCGGTGGGGTGTTGGTTCAGAGCTGGGAGGTGGTGAAAGGTGGCCGGCAAGCGTACAGCCGGTAGGTAAGGGAGGGCATGAGCTGCCCACAAGGCTTGAGCATTTGGATGGTGCTGCCAGGATGGTGGGTCACTGAACTGCCACAGCCGCCCTTTGACCGATAGAATGCTGCATGCACAGCAAAGGGGGCATCTGACTTGAGTGCAAGTAAGAGCTAGTGCATGTAAGTGCATGTGAGCGATGGTTGATGCTGATGTTGAGGTATCTTACCATGAGGCTTGGCGGTTTGAAGGTGACAATGGTTCCTGTGGCACAAGAAGAAGGGTCTTGCACGACGAACAAGATCAAGGCAAGGTTGAGGGCTGAAGATGTTGTTTGTTGTAGCCCTTCTCTACCAGCTGCCGTACAAGCTGGACATTGTATAGTATTAAAGAGCTTTGTAAGTACCAACCTGTCGCTCAGCTTGGGTGTCGCCCCCTGCCCAGCTCGTTGTAAGCCGTGCCGGATAGGCGCTACTGCCAACTCCATGGAATGTTCATCCTTCTGATGTTGTAGCAGTTGCGCCCTGGAACCCTGCAAGAAACACACAAAATAGCATGCACCATGGGGCATGCACCCTAAAATAAGGATCTGCAACAAGGAGGTCTACAGGAACATGTGATGCAAACAAACATTAGACATCGGGCGTTGTGCAAGTAACTGGTTGGATGCTCTAGCGATGCACATGTCACCTGTCACCAACTAGACCCATGATTGCCATCACACACCTCAACATAGACACCTTGGCATGCCTTCCTGCAGCCAAATAGGATGGCACATGGTGGTAGTGAGAGGACATGAGGTCGGGGGACTGCATACCCATGTAAGTGCTGAACGCATCGTCACTGCCACATGAAACTTGGGCTGTAGTTTCATTGGGGTGATAACAGGCCACTAGCAAAGTGGCATACGATTTTATTAGTTTTCATGGCTGTGGCATGGCTGGGCGTGCCATGGGCTTGCTGTGAAGCTGTCACTCACACCTCACTTGCATGTTGCAGCAATCTTACCTATTATGTAGATGTGCTTGCTACGGACACATGTGTGTGACGAGGGTCGCGGATGGAGCCCTGGCAAGTGCCTGGCGCCAGTCACAGGAACACCGAATTCCGGTCAGTCAAGGCATGGGGCATGTCGCGTTTGATGGTGCTGCGCCACTTACTAAATGTAACTAGGACTATAGATGCACCTCCAGCCACCGTCGCGCTCGACTGGACAGTCACGTGATTTTGCAACGCGTCGCTAGAACAATTTGTGGGATGCCCAGTGATAGAGACCACTACTATAGGCTCATCCGCGGGGAAACATCTTCGCCCACCACCATCGCGGTCGTACTAGAGGCCAGCGACACAGACACGGCTTGAGCTATAGAGCGGGCTGGTGCAAACGCGATGTCCTGAGGTGGCCTGTGTGACCCAAACTGACCCATGCGAACATTTTATCAGGCGTGTCACAGCTGACACAGCATGGCCACGCCTCCCACCTCCAAAACTAACAGCCTTTGTTTGCAGCTGCTCAGGTCAACCCTTTGCCCTATTATGATGCCAACACCATGCCCAGTCTCATTGAGCCGCCAGCTGTGAAGTCAAGGAGGTCATGGGTCATGCTGTGGAGTGGGTGTTGCATGGCGACATGGCAAAAGTTGCATATTCTCGCTCATGTGTCAGCACTTCGTCACATGCCACACGGCGTTATGTCGACAGTCACCTTTCATGCCCCTTGCATGACCACATGTCCCCCTCCATGAAGCAACGTGTCATACATACATCACACCTCCTGTTGAGTCCCCCCCATGACCTCACCACACCTACTAATAACAGCAGCGGAAACCCACCATCAACACCATCAACGTGCTCCGGCTTTACATAGACTTTGAATCAGCAGCTACAGCCCTGAGGCATACTTCATGATCGCAGTCTTCAGTGGCCCAGCAGCATTCAGCAGGCCCAGCCCCAGGTTCCTTGCTGCTGCAAACGGTGCAGACTGCATGGCAAAGGTCTGCCTCAGGCCATCCAAGCTTGCGGTCATGGCCAAGCTTGCACGGCGCCTAGGGGCATCATACTCCTCCTGCAGCCACCCATCAACCACACAGCAACGCAGCTGCTGCCTGGCTCAGCGTCAGTGGCCAATTGTGTGACTGGGGCGTGTGGGTGTGACAATCGAAGGGGCAGGCACCAGCAAGCCAGGCATGGAAGGGAGGAAGGCTGGGGTCAAGTGTGGCTATGAGTGTGGCAGCTGCTGTCTCGCACACCTCCAGCAGCACAGCGTCACCAGGGTCTTGGCCAACCTGACGGGCTCGGGCCAGGGCCTGGGACAGCTGCCAGGCATCTGCCAAGCCCAGGTTCACGCCCTGACCGGCTAGGGGGTGCACTGCGTGTGCTGCATCCCCTATGAGGGCCAGCCGGGGGGCGACGTACCTGCAGCAGGTGCAGGCATGGCGTGGACTTGCCAGCTGGACATCATGCGGGGAGGGGGAGGGGGAGGGGGAGGGGGAGGGGGAGGGGGAGGGGGAGGGGGAGGGGGAGGGGGAGGGGGAGGGGGAGGGGGAGGGGGAGGGGGAGGGGGAGGGGGAGGGGGGGGAGGGGGAGGGGGAGGGGGAGGGGGAGGGGGAGGGGGAGGGGGAGGGGGAGGGGGAGGGGGAGGGGGAGGGGGAGGGGGAGGGGGAGGGGGAGGGGGAGGGGGAGGGGGAGGGGGAGGGGGAGGGGGAGGGGGAGGGGGAGGGGGAGGGGGAGGGGGAGGGGGAGGGGGAGGGGGAGGGGGAGGGGGAGGGGGCCCCAGCTGCCCCCACCTGCCAGCCTGCTTAAGGTGCAGGGGAAAGCTGCGGGGCGGTTGCCCCAGCCAGCCCTGCACCAGGGGTGGAGGCACATAGCGGGCCGCAGGAGAGGCTAGGCGCTGGGCAGCCCTGGCGGCACGGCCGAGAACTGCCCAGGCCAGGTATGCTGGGTGGAGGGCGCTAGTCTCAGGCGCTGCTGGGGAGTTGTTCAGGGCCTGGGACAAGGGGGCCGGGCAGACAGGCAGTGAGGCAGGCTGTGAGGCAGGCACCAGGGCCCCGCACCATGCATCGTCTGAGCCAACCCTGAAGAGCGGAGCTGCGGGGCCGGGCAGACAGGCAGTGAGGCAGGCACCAGGGACGCCCCCCACACCCATCATTGGAGCCAACCCTGACCGTTGCAGCTGTGGGGAGGAGGCGAGAGGGGATAGCAGGGGGACCCTGACCCACCCAGCCCCCATACCCTGACCTACAGGTTGGCTGAAAGGTGAGGGAGAATAAGGGCTGCTCTGGCTCCATGCCTGCACCCACCTTGTTGACCACGCTTGCAAATGCCTCTGGCTCCAACCGCTCCAACTGCCTGGCCATGTCTGGGGTGGTTGACCAAACCACGTTGGCCAAGCCGCCCCGAACAGGCAGTAGGGCCAGAGGGCCAGTGGGGAGGAAGCGCTGCCAGGCAGTCTCTTGGCAGCCCAGCTCGCCTGCAGGCAGCAAGCCGGGCAGGCAGGCAGGCGGCTTGCATGGCACCCCAGCTAATGCATGACAGGATCCAACTACCCACACACCCACACACCCCTTCCCCCTACCTAACCCCTCTCACACCCCTCACCCACCTCAGCCGCCCATTGCCGCCCATGCGCCCAAGCACCCATGCACGCCCCACACACCGCCTGGGACCCCCTCTCCCCCTCCTCAGCCTCACAACTCACACACAGCAGGCAGGCATTGCACACTACACCCACTGCTGCCGGCCACGCCCCCACCCAGCTGCTTACGAGGCCCCTGCACCCCCTCACCCACCCTCCCACCCCAGCTGCACGCCGGGCCACCCTAACCCCCAACCCCGCCCATTGCCACCTGACTGCAGCCCAGCTGGCTGCAGCCCCCCGCCCCCCCCTCACCTGCACACCTGACTGTCGCCACTAGGCCGCGCTGCTGGTAGTCCACCCCCCAGGTGCGCAGCCCCGCCAGCTGCCTGACCTGGGAGGACGCCCCGTCCGCTGCCACCACCAGCCGGCTGCGCAGCACTCGGCCACACTGTGCACACACACACACTGGCAGCAGGTCGAAGAGGAGCAGCAGCAGTAGGAGCAGCAGGAGGAGCAGCAGCAGCAGGAGCTGGCACGGCATGGAGGCAGCAGCCACAGTGAAAGGTGGTGGTAGACACAGCAGCAACAGAGTGGACAGCCAAGCATAGCTGGCTCACAAGGGCAGAGGAAGGAGCCTCCCTCCTCCCTCCTCCCTCCTCCCCTCCTCCCCTCCTCCCTCCTCCCTCCTCCCTCCTCCCCTCCTCCCCTCCTCTCCTCCTCCCCTCCTCCCTCCTCCCTCCTCCCTCCTCCCTCCTCCCTCCTCCCTCCTCCCTCCTCCCTCCTCCCTCCTCCCTCCTCCCCTCCTCCCCTCCTCCCCTCCTCCCTCCTCCCCTCTTCCCCTCCTCCCTCCTCCCCTCATCCCTCCTTCCCTCCTCCCCTCATCCCTCCTTCCCTCCTCCCCTCATCCCTCCTCCCTCCTCCCTGCAGCCTTGTGGCCCCGCCTGCTCTGCTCACCCATTGCAGCTCACCTGCAGAGTGAGAGTGACCAGGCCCTGGCTGTCATTGACTCCAAGCCCTGCCCCTGCCCCTGCTGCTGCTGCCCCTGCTGCCCCACCTAGCCTGCCTGGCGTGCTGCCTGCAACATTAGACCGCTGTCCAGGCTGGCTGCTGCTGCTGCTGCTACTGCTGCTGCTGCTATTGTGGCCAGGCAGCTGGAGGGCGGCCAGCTGGGCCGGCCACAGGAACTCCACCCCCCCTGCTGCTGCTGCTGCTGCTGCACTGCCGGTCTTACTGCCACCACTGCCACTGCCACTGCTGCTGCCCTGACTGCCACTGCCACTGCTGCCTACACTAGCCTCCCCAGCTGCCCCAGAGGCGCTGCTGAGGTCCCTGATGCGCAGGCTGTCAGCCAGGCCAGGGTCAGGGCTCCAGGCTTGGCTTTGCGGGGTCTCTGGCTGTGGTCTCCCTGCGGCAGCGGCTAGCAAAGCTGTCTGCAGCCGGCTGTTCTCCACTACCACCCCCATGTGCTCCATGCTGGCATCGCTTGCATGCCAGCGGATGCATGCACCGCTGGCTCCCCCGGGGGCTGAGCCGCCCCCCAGGCTGTCCCACACCTGCAGGAGCAGCAGCAGCAGCAGCAGTAGACACCGTGCAAGGAGAGCCGTTAGAAGGGCAGCCTAGCAAGTATATGTGCTGTGGCAGGGGCAGCTGTGGCAGGGGCAGGGGCGGTACCACCCACGCAACCAGCAGGCCCCTTGACGAGCCTAGCAGCCATAGCCTTTGACCATTGGGGTGCACCACAGCAAAGCAGGAGTGGGGGCTGTTGCCATGGGCTTCTCTTGCTTGGCCTGGCCTGGCCTGGCCTGGCCTGGCTCTGCTGGCTTGGCCTGGCTTGCTGTCCTGACCTGACCTGACCTGGCCTGGCTTGGCTTGGTCTGGCTGTCTGGCCTGTCGGCAGCACCTCTCTGGGTCCCAGCATCCTCCCCACTCACCTGCATGGCTGAGAAGGGTGCGGCCCAGGGCTGAACATCTTGCCATGCGCCAGCACGCTGCAGGTAGCTGATGCTGGCCGGAGTCAGGGTGCTGACACGCAGCTCAGGTACTTCAGCGGGCTGCCAGTCAAGGGGCTGCGCCTGCAAGCCACTGCCTTGGAGGTCAGGTCGCAGTGAGGAGACAGCTGCAGCAGGCCAGGATGTACACCCTTGAGCCATCGTAACCTTGAGGGGCGTGTGATATGTGGGGGCAGGGCCGGGGGAAGTCGTGGGCGGTTAGCTGTTTTACCTTTTGGTCCAACAGTATAACTCGCATACTGGCAGTCAGCGGGTTGTTCACTGAAGTGAAGGGAGAATATTCATGCGGCAGTGGGGACAGGGATGTGGTTGCTGCCTCCACCGCTGCACCGGTAGCCTCGTGTCGCTGCGAAACATGTCGAACCGCCTCACCTAGCAGGGCAGCCAGCGCTGCTCCCACCATCCCCCCTCCGACGATCGCAACATCGTACACGTCTCCGTCGCTCAATGTTCCCGCTGTGCGCGATAGCCTGGGCCACTGCGCACCACCCCGTACTGACCGCCACAGGCACAGCATTGCTACGAAAACCCGTGGAAGCAACAGTCTCACGGATTGCATGGACGTCGACCCTCCATTCAAAACAAAGCGCAGAAATGAAGTTCGGCTAGCCTTTACACGGCAAACAATCATCATATCGAGTAAAATGCAGTGATTTCAATGAATATGCTTTCACTCATTTGACAGAGCACAGTGAAAATGCACACGCGATGAAAACATGTGGTCTATGGATGTGTGCTGCCTTGCTTGAGACCCAAACTCAGACATCCTGCTGGGCCAGCTGCTTAGCGATCCAGCTGGGCCAGCTGCTTAGTGTTCTCTGCCCTCTCTGTCAGGGTGCCCTCGCGCAGCTCCTGCACACATCACACAACACATAGGCATCATGGGCTGCCAGCACAGCCTGCCCTGTTCTGCCCTAGACTGCCTGGACACCTGAGCAGTAGTCCACCAAAGCTCGTTTGCAGTCACTGCCTGGCTGATCCCCTGCACACCCACAGGGCACACAAGGCAAACTTGAGCTTAAACATCTCACTTGCGGTTGATTTGGCCTGCGGTTGATCTCATGTGCTCATCTGTCCCCTGATCTACATGGCCCCTGATCTACATGGACCCTGACCCTAGCCCTAACCCCTAACCCTAACCCTAACCCTAACCCTAACCCTAACCCTAACCCTAACCCTAACCCTAACCCTAACCCTAACCCTGTGGTGTGCTGACATGGTGCTTACTTGGCGCTGCCGCCTCCAGCCGACATCAGATCATGCCTAACCCTGTCAGACATGCTGGGATTTGTGGCATGCGTGCCGCAACCAAGGACAGGCAAGGCCCGGTCCACTTCGGGGATGTAGGCCAAGCGCTCATGTGAGCCAAGCGACTTGCGAGGCTGAGGTCCGCAAAGAGCACTGCTGCATGACTGGGGATGTCTTGCACCGCACACACACCTTTGCTGTCAACCTGCTTGACTCCGGCCACCGAGCTCCAAGACCCTACGGCACTACAGCTGCCCATGTGTGGGCTGGGGTGGGTCAGGGAGAGTGCAGGGCAGGCACACGCCTTGCTGATGCACCGGCTTGACAGGAATATGTTCATGGATTGATTGAAGCCAGTGATGTGAGACCAGGCGGGGAAGTTGCTGGTTTACGCTGTATGACTACGAAAACACACTGCTCGCCAGGAATAAGCTCTGGAGGTGACACTCAGCCCACGGCGAGTATGGGTTATGGCATCATTTTGCTACTGCTACTATTTTCCACACACCTTCATCACCACTAGGGCGTGACCGCCAGCCTATAAGACTATATTCTTAGCCTAGAATTTCAGGTTTTTGAACCATTTCTTTAGGGTTTTCTACCCTACAATTCGAAGCTTTTCTACGAATCCGAGCCACCTAGAATGCTTTGGAAGCGCCTCAATCATCACAATGTTGTGCACAATATGGGCACGGCTGTTATGGTGGTTGCTTCGACTTGTGTTAACGAAATGTCATCTACAGACCTGTGCCTACACTGAAACTGATTATTATACAACCTGTCCTCATGACATATCCAATAGTATATGTAATAATAGTATATTACAACAGGGTATTGATGTGGGTCCTGATGTGCGTCCTGATCAAGTCGGTACTTCAATGCCAATCCCGCGCCAGCTCACAGTTGATTGTTCTATCCCTGCCAACTGGGGAGAATGGGCGCCGCTATGGTTAACGAAGCTGGGATGTTGAAGAGATACACCGCTGAACTATTTTGTCATCCAATGTAATATTTAGAAGAACTCTGGCCCAGAGTCTGGGCGCCAAATGTTTTGCTCAGCATCACTGTGTTAGTATGACAGCTGACTGATATTGTATGCCCTGTTTTTCCACGAGCCAAAGATCTGTGGCAAGACATGAAGGCATCGTGAGAGACGCAGGCGTGGTATCCATGCCGCCACCAAGTCGACAACTTACAACTGCTGCAATGCAAACATTCGTCAAAACTGCATACCAGCGACAACCCAAAATCATACATCACCAAAAGCTCCAGCTGGGGCAAACCACCCATCACTTGCTAATGTACACTGGCCGGCACCACCCTGCGCTGAGGACAGTCCAGGCTGGCTCACTTGCTCAGGCCCACTGCGTGCGCTGCCTTCTGCAGCAGCGACTCGTCAGAGCTGTGCACCACACTGTCACGCTCGTTCACCACATGCGTGGTGGTAGTGGTGGTGGGGTGGGTGTGCACAGCAGTGGTGCGGGAGTGGTCCACATCCCCGCCCAGCAGGCCGCCAGTGGTGTGGCCCGTGCCACTGCCCAGCAGGCCGCCAGTGTGGCTGGTGGTGGTCTGCAGCAGCACAGCAGCAGGGCAGGCCATGGACCCAGCACCGACCATCAACAGTCAGCAATAGCAGCCCTGTGTGGGGATAGCCTGGTCTGGATGCCACAGCTTGGACAATGACTGGCTGTGGGCCATGACACCACCACCAGGCTGCAAGTCTATTGCCTGAGGATGGATGTGCGCTGTGCGTGCTACTGCACTGAACCATTGCGGCTGGCAGGCTCTGCTGCAGGCTAGTCCGCGCACCGTCTCATGAACGTGCGGGTGGCTGTGGCTAGTGTGGTGGGTCGTGTGGGTGCCGTGCGCGGCGCGGTCCCCCGCGTGCTCGACGTTGTGCTTCATCTCTGCGCGCAACAGATCGTGACAGCGCAGGGCACATCGGGGTGAGCGGCGCGGAGGGCAGCATGCCGTCATATCTCGTACAGTCAGCAGCGCGGCCAGATCCCGCACTCGCAAAACCACAAGGCGCTGCGGTGCAAGCATCAGGCTGACGCACCAGTAGTGGCCTCCTCTACGCGGTGGCCAACCTTCTGCATCGCTTCCTTAGCGTGGTCGATGGCGGACATCTCCTTAGTGCGGCTTCTTCACTGCCTGAAGCTGGGGTCTGTGTATGCACGGGCTTGGATGCGGATCGCTGCTCGTGATGTCCTCAGGGGCCTCGGAACAGATATAGTGGCGCTTTGCACCTCACTGGTGTGACGCACCTAGTCAGCCGGGAGGCCATGACGCTGCAGCCGGCCTGGAGGCAGGTGCCGATGCCCATGGCAGTGACGCACGCCTAACAGTAGCATGCGCGGTATCAGCGTCAGAAATAGGGTCTACGAACAACGTACACTTGTTCAGCCTGTAGCCTGCGGGTAGGGTTAACACAGCCGCCCGGTCACACCCTGCTCTTGCTCTGCTCTGCTCTTGCTGTGGTGAATGGCGACGCAGCCATTGATTGGGATGCCAACGATGCTGAAGTCGGGAGCGTTCTTTGTCGTAGATGCAAGGTTGTTTTCGCTTTGAGGGAATAGGCTTGAGCGATGGCTTGCCGTATTCACATGGGCTCGCACCACCAACCCATTCAGCCAAGCCAGCGAAGACCTGGTGTTGGTAGCTGCAAGGTAATGGTGGGGGCAGGCCGCGCCCCAGGCTGTAGAGCTCTTTTCCCTAATTGCACACCGGTGCATACTGATGTAGTCTTCTTCTTCTGGCTGCGAGGTGGCTGGGGGAGCCTGACCTAAACAGGCAGTTCCAGTCCATAGCCAGGACCAAAGGCATTGGGCTTAGCCTTGACAATAGGTCGGCCTTGACAAGAGGAGTGTGTCACGCCTGATAACACGCATTGACTTGCAGTATACAGGCAGCCACTCCAAGCAGCCCACGAGCCTAGTATGTCAGCCCTGATGCCATGTGCGTTGATGCAGGGTGCAGTCATAGCCAGCAGCGCACGTCAAAACCATCATGGTCCCTGCGTGCGTCTAGCCAGGGTGCATGGCCTGCTCCTCCGCCAAGAGTGAGACAGCCTGTAGCATGTTGCTCTCGTCATGGCCTTGCACACCCCTCAGCTGCAATGCCCTGCCATGTCACTATGCTCTGCTGAAGGGAACCCCCCCCGGAAAGCTACCTGCACAGCCGCCACCTTGTAGTCCCCCAACAATAACACCGTGTCGTTGTGCTCTAGCATGCCATTAAGGAAATTTGCCTTGCCTGCCTGTCCTTCCATGCCGGAGTAGTATATTTTTCCTTCTTCTCGTCCTCTCTTCTTCATCATGCACCTGTCAGCTACCCGTACACCATCACCGCCAACACTCTTAGTGAACAACCTGATGTGGCCGTTGTGTTGTGACAGCGCAGTTGCCTTCACAACTAGGGTAGGTGGTGGAAGCAGGCAGCGCCCCCTCCACGCGGAAGCTCCTCCCTTGATGCACGCCGGCTCTTCCGGAGTAGTCTTCTTCTTCTTAGCCTAGTGGGCCCGCGGCCCATTCTTCGGGCCTGTGCCCCCTGCCCGCAATTTCATGGTTTGGGTTGAGGAGGATGGAGGGGTGGCTCCGCTTTCATTGCCTGTGCCACCTGCAACACACCCACAGCGCACACAAGCCACACGCGGACTACAACAGCGGGCAAGGTCAAGCAACCACTCCATGCTGACACTACAAACAGCCGCTCCATGCTGTCACCGATGTCATTCCTGCCAAGCTGCCAGATTGTGCACAGGCAGTCACTCCATGCAAATGAGTAAACCACGATGCCAAGCTGATGTGGGGCAAGAGGCGAGAAAAGCCTGCCACCCACCGACGTGCAACAAAGCTCAGGCAGCCACACCAGGGTGGCAAGCAATCCCAGATGTAAGGGTGATGTGGGGCAAGGGCGTGCAACCAAAGCCAACAGTGCACATCAAAGCCAGCGTGTTCCCAGGGCGCGTCAAGCTAGCATCCCCACCAGGTCATAGGGGTGGCCCTAAGGCTGGCTCCCTACAACTGCTAGGGTGACAGGGAAGGAGCACACAAGGGGTGTGTGTGTGGTGCATTTGGACATGACTGGGGAGACATGACATGTGAATGTGCATGCCCGCAAAGGGGCAAGCGGCAGACAGCCTGATGTAAGCTGGCAGGGAGAGGAAAGTGGAAAGGGAAAGGAGAAAAAGTTGGACTAAACAGTGCAGCTCGTGTCATAGCAGCAGAGCAGGGTTGCGGGCGACATGGTCAGGCTGCCGGGCAGCAGGGTCAGGCAACAGGGTCAGGCTGCCATGCAGCAGAGACAGGCAGCAGGGGCAGGCTGTTGAGCAGCAGGGGCAGGCTGTTGAGCAGCAGGGGCAGGCTGTAGGGTCAAGCTTTCGGGCAGCAGGGGGCTCACCTGGTGAATCCAGGTGCCCAGGAAGAAGACGCCCACCATGCCCACTCCAGCCACGCCTACCGCTAACATAGCTGCACCACACACACCACCACATACACCAAGTACTGCACAGGGCTACACTGAGCAGCACCCGCAAGTGGACACTCCTGGCCAAACTATCTGACTGGACAACAGACTGCAGCTGCTTCAGTGGACCTGTCATGCTCTGAGCAGACACGGGCGACTGCCATGTTCTTGTGCATGTAATTGTTGTTGTTGCTGCTGCTGCTCTATCACAGGCTCAAAAATGGGGATGGGTGCGGTCCATCACCCTGCCATGCCTTTCATCCTCACCATCACCCTCATCCTCACCATCACATGATGCCAATGTGCAGCGTCATCAAACACCACGTGCCATGCCTACAGTACAGCTGCAGGCGCCTGCTCTCAGCCCCTCCACCCTCCTGTACACCCCGCACCCTCCAGCCCCTCCACCCTCCTGCAAGCTCTCAAGTAGCCTTCCCCAGACGCCCATCACATCTCATAGGCCAGCGCAGCTGACATTGGTCAACATGGTGGTTGCTTTATCCAACCGCCCAACCACCAACCATCAACCACCACCCGGGGCCTGCCAGGCTGCCAGCTGTCCATCTGTGTCTCTCACCGCTGACTGCTGCTCCGCCCAGGATCTCAAAGGTGCTGGGTACCTGCACCACCCAGGTGAACTGCAGAAAGGTGTACTGCAGAAAAGTGTACTGCAGGTGTGTGACCTATAATGGCAATGGTGGTGTGAAGGAAACTGAAACTGTGAGGACGTCAGGGCTAGGTGTTGGTCCTGGTCAGCTGCAGGTGGTGTCCATGTGCTAGCCTCTTGCCTGGCGGCTGGATGAGCCCCATGTAGGGTATGTGAATGCAAGGTATGTGAATGTGTGTGGTGTGCAGTGTGCGAGCCAAGGCAGTTGCTCGCAGCACCATTGGCCAGGACACTGCGCCGCTGTCCTTGTGGCCACCAGCCTTCTGATGGTCCTGCAGCACTGCTTCGCCCTCCACGCCAGTCCCTCTCATGAAGTGTATGCGTGTGAGTGGGTTGTGTATGCCAGGGCAGTTGCCCAGGGCAGCGTGCTGCCATCACATCACAGAGCATTAGTCGCCAATGCGTCGCTGCCCTGGTGGCCAGAAGCCTCCTAAAGCTCCTGTACCACGGCTCAGTCCTCCACGCCAGTCCCATCCGCCAGAACCCCATGCAGTGTATGTGTTCATGCTAGCGCAGTTGCCCATGGCAGCGTGCTGCTATCACAGCGCCTGCAGGCTCTCCCTGGCCTCCTGGGGAATCTGTAGCACAGCTCAGCCTCTCAAGCCAGCCATGTTGAGCCTGGAGAGCTAAGCTCAGGCTCGAGCAAATCAGACTGGCAAGCTGAGCCTGGCGAGCTGAGCTGGGCAATTCAGGCTGGCGAGCTGAGCCTGGCGAGCTGAGCTGGGCAATTAGACTGGCGAGCTGAGCCCAGCAACCTGAGCTGGGCAGCTCAGGATGCAAACTGTAGCTGGCAAGCTGAGACTAACAAGCTGAGACTAACAAGCTGAGACTAACAAGCTAAGACTAACACGCTGAGGCTGGCATGGCAGTGGAGGTCCTGACCTGGTGTGCATCACCTCCAAGTCAGCTGGCGTGGCGTCACTGTTAGGCGGCCCAGCGCCACCTGTCAACCGCTCCTGGTCATCCTCCTCATCCCACAGGCGCTGGCGCTCAGCCTCTGCCTGCTCAGCTGTCATTGGCTGGGTAGCTGGTGGCATGGCAGCAGCGGGGCCTGCCTGGGTTGTTGAAGCAAAGGTGCCAGCAGCAGCTGACGCGGGAATCTGGGCTGTGTCCGCATGCCTTGATCCTACAGTAAACAGCATGGGCTGATGATGCCAGGAAATATGGCTTAGCATGCAAGCAAGTTACCTGGGGCGGTGGGGGTGCTGCTGCTGTTCTGCCTGGATGGTGACAGAGCGTTTTGGCTGTAATGAACGGCTAGAGCAGAGGCCAAGGGCCATGAAAGAGTTTGGCTTGCAGGGAGCGAGCAATGGTGGCCGGCACCTACACACTTTGCCGCAACCCTGAGAAGATGCCGCTGGACAGAGATGCACATGAGCATCGGAAGGACAGCGATAAGGCGAGGCTAGCGAAATGCAAGCCAGAAGTCACACTTCTACGAGTGGGGCGCGCCTTAAGCACACAATTACATGCTAGTACGCCCTCGCCGGCAATTCACAATGACCAAAGACCAATCCGTCGCGCCGAAGGGTGCGAGACACCACGGAGCATGGAGGCAGCCTTATTTTCAGAATAGAGCGGACAGCGCGTGACCGAGCGGGTTGGACTGATTGCAATATTCGCGTATCAATGCGCAGGGACATTGGTCCTGAATGCTAGCGGCAAGGCCGCATTTTCGGGCGCCACGACCTTCAAGCTAAAGCAGGATAAGCTTTCTGCCTCGTTGGCATTCACTGATGCGACCATCAAGAACACCAAGTCGCTAAAAGATGTGGTCGCCACCGTGGATTGGGCAGCAAATAAGTCTGTCGCAGTCAACACCAAGTACGAGCTTGGCAGCAGGAAGTACACCGTTGGTGCCAC